>CAUYSK010026841.1:0-10425 GCA_963575035.1 Avahi laniger | reverse complement strand
CAGCCTGAGCAAGAGCGAGACCCCGTCTCTACCAAAAATACAAAGAAATTAATTGGACAGCTAAAAATATATAGAAAAAATTAGCCGGGCATGGTGGCGCCTGCCTGTAGTCCCAGCTACTCAGGAGGCTGAGGCAGTAGGATTGCTTGAGCCCAGGAGTTTGAGGTTGCTGTGAGCTAGGCTGACGCCACGGCACTCGAGCCAGGGCAACACAGTGAGACTCTGTCTCAAAAAAAAAAAAAAAAAAAATTTATTATGTAGAAACATTTACTGTAGTAGACGGAAATGGGGTGACAGAAACCAGTGTTAGGGAGACCAGTTTAGAAAATGATTACAGTAGTGGGGATGTAGTCAAGATACCAGTAGAATGTCTAAGACATGGTGACCAATGAATGTAAGGAAAGAGAAGGGACTTGGTGTTTGTATGAGACTGAGTGCATGACAACACATCAATAGAGAAGGAGAATCAGCTGCCTTTACAAACCTTTTATGCTCAAGAGAGGTCAGAAATTCAGATGTTTAAATTTGATTGAAATGAAAAGATCTTGTTTTTTAAAAAATTCCCTATCTCAAACATTAGAGATTCAAAAACAGAGTCTAGTTGTATATGGGAGCTAAAATATACAGCTGAATGCTTTCATGCTTGATCCAGAAATAAATATAGCTATAGGGATAAGATTTCAATCCAGTTTGTGTCTCATCAATTTCACAGTGATAATTACGTATTGAAGGTAAAACAGAAAAAGTACTCATTATTAGGATGATTTCCATGGAAGTAAATGGAACTGAGAAGCACAAAAATTTATTACTCACTATCTAGCTCTTGCCCTAGAATATCTCTTCCTGATTCCAGTATCTGCCACAGTTCAAGGTATGCATATCCTACTTCTTGGCATTCTTTCTTTTCTTCATCCATAGGATCACTTACGACTGTAAACTTTAAACTAAAAAGAAAAGAAAAATTCCATTTAACTTGGCACTGCTAATACTCTTATGCTTTAAAAATAAAATAAAGTTAAAAGTAATCATAAATAATACTGTGTTTCCTCTTGTGAACTAAAATAAAATCTTAAGGCTCACCCACCACGGGCTGACTGAATGGACCCCACCTTGGCCAAGGGAATATCCTAAAACTAAATTGCCTGCCACGAGGAGGGAGGTCAGACAGGCCTCATCATGCCCCCCTCCCTTTTTGGAGACATCCTTTGTAACCCTTTAACAGGCCTAAGGGTATGCAAGACAAACCTGCAGTTCCTCAATTTACACAGCAAATATATGTCCGGTGGCTTGTCTCTGATAAACAGCTCCTTATCTTTTTTTTTTCTTTTTTGAGACAGAGTCTCACTCTGTTGTCCCCGCTAGGGTGCCGTGGCATCAGCCTAGCTCACAGCAACCTCAAACTCCTGGGCTCGAGCGATCCTCCTGCCTCAGCCTCCCGAGTAGCTGGGACTAGAGGTATGTGTCACCATGCCCGGCTAATTTTTTCTACATATTTTTTAGCTGTCCAATTAATTTTTTTCTATTTTTGGTAGAGATGGGGTCTCGCTCTTGCTCAGGCTGGTCTCAAACTCCTGACCTCGAGCGATTCACCCGCCTCGGCCTCCCAGAGTGCTAGGATTACAGGCGTGAGCCACCGCGCCCGGCCTAACAGCTTCTTATCTTAAAACATTCCAAGCCTTTAGACAAAGCTTCATATCTCTAACCAATTATAAGTCAAAGAGTCTTCAAACCCACCTATAACCTGTAAGCACCACTCCCCTTTGAGATGGCCTACCTTTTCAGGCCAAACCAATGTATGCCTTCCGCCTATTGATTTATCACTTTATCTGGAACCCCTGTCTCCCTGAAATGCATTGTTACGGCAGAACTGACCAGGAACAAATCCAGATGCACATAGAAATATTGGCAAAACAGGTTTATATACGCCAGCGGGCTCAGAGGGAGATTTTTCCTCCCAAATTCTGAGCCCCGAATAAAGAACGTATCAGTCTTTTATACATTTTGTTTGGGGCACAGTTAATGAGGATCATTCTTTAGTGGAGGCAGGGTCCAGAGCAACCTTAGTTCCTGGTACAGAGTTCCTATGGAATGTCTTCCTGTTTTATCTCACCTTACTAGTTGTTGTTGCAAGCGCTTTATAGCTGCTTAGGGAAGACAATGGGGTAGAGCCCTGGCAGTGGAATTTTCCACTACAGTATAAAACCAAACTGTAACCCAGCAACACCAGTCCACTTGCTCAAGGCTTCTTGGGTGTGGCTCCGGGTCATGGTCCTCAAATTTGGCCCAGAATAAATCTCTTTAAAATTATTTTACAGCCGGGCGCAGTGGCTCATGCCTGTAATCCTAGCCCTCTGGGAAGCCGAGGCGGGTGAATCGCTCAAGGTCAGGAGTTTGAGACCAGCCTGAGCAAGAGCGAGACCCTGTCTCTACTAAAAAAATAGAAATTATTTGGACAACTAAAAATATATATATAGAAAAAATTAGCCGGGCATGGTGGCTCATGCCTGTAGTCCCAGCTACTTGGGAGGCTGAGGCAGGAGGATTGCTTGAGCCCAGGAGTTTGAGGTTGCTGTGAGCTAGGCTGATGCCATGGCACTCTAGCCAGGGCAACAAAGTGAGATTCTGTCTCAAAAAAAAAAAAAAAAATTATTTTACAGAATTTGGCTTTTTTTCTGTTAACACTCTGAATCACTTTTCCCTTGCCTCCATTTTACAAGACAATAACAAGCAAAAAAGTGAGGAATCAGTGTAATTTAAGTACCGACAGGCCTTTAGAAGGAACTAAGACACTTGCGATAATGTAGTTGATCAAGTTGTCTCAAAACTGTCAAGATATAATTATAAGATGGTTTACAATTTTGTTGAAATATTTTTATATGGGCAGTGAAAGTGTTGCATAAAATACCCAGGATTATGGAAGTTAGGAGAGGTTTTAAATTTCTGAATAAAAGTCGGGTATCAAGCCAGAGCAGAGTAAAGGAAGCAGAAGGAATACAGAATTGCAAAACAAGTATATAAAGTGTATTCCTTAGAGTTGTGAGTCTTGAAAGACAATGCTAGAAAGCATGCAGTACAGTGCCCCAAAAGCAGTGAGCAGTCTAGTCTATGACAAATTAGTATTATGTTGACTTAGCTAGCAAATGATACTGGATTCTAGAAACTGGTACAATTTATAATAATCCTATTAAATTTTTTTAGATAAAAGTCATGTAACATAAAATTCACAATTTTAACCATTTTCAAGTATACCACTCAGTGTTTTTTGGTATAATCACAATGTTGTGCAACCATCACCACTAATTCCAGAACATATCATCACTCTAAAAAAGAAACCCTGTGCTGATTAAACAATCACTCCCCATTCTCCTCTTCCCCAGCTCCTGGCATCCACTAATCTACTCTCTTTCTCTCTGGATTTTCCTATTCTGGACTCTTCATATTTCTATTAATTTTTTAAAAGTGAATATTGGTGGCTAAATAGAGTGCTAAGGAAGCAGGAATAGGACTAAAAATTCAAGCTCTTAAAAGCACAACTAAACCCGATTAACCTGAAAAGAAGGAATTACTGAAAAGAATACATTCTCAGCCGATTAAGCAATATTCAGTTGTGATTATGTTTCTGTATCATTCCTGAGAACTTCACAACGCAAAGGCTAATGCTGACTCCCTCACCTCAATTTTCCCAGGAAAGGGATGGTAACTGAAATTACTATATGCTAGGCACAATACCAAGTGCTTTACGTAAACTACGTTATCGCAGTTTTATTCTCACAGGAGCCTTCAAACTAAGTAATATCACAAAGATCACAGTGGTAATAAGTGAAAGAGTCAGGATTCAAAACCAGGCCTGCCTGATTACAAAGCCAGTGTCCTGTCTGCGATACCACACTGGCAAAAAGAAAGGCAAAGGTAAAATCAATTGAAATCTAAAATTGAGTAGAAAAAGATTAACACTGTAAGAGAATAAAGGAAGAGAGAATTCTAGGAACGTTGGGGGCGAGGGGGAAACAAAAGATTAAAACACCATCTCCGTATCATTTCTTACCCATACACATAGAGAAGAGGCAGGGTTGCTAGAGTTTAAAAAGCAAACCACAACCATATGCCCACTTAAATTTGAATTTCAACTAAACAACAAATAATTTTTTTAGTAAAGCATGTCCCATGCATTTAATCTGAGAATGCTTAAAAGGAGGCCTTGTCAGATTATAGGAATAACAAGGAAAATAAACTTTTTTAAAACTTTAAAGGAGACCTACAATTTCCTTCGTTAAATCAAAATCAAAATATTCCTGTAAAGAAACAATTTTAAAAATCTAAATATAAAAATTAACATTATAAGGGCATACTGTTTGGTAAGCTAGCAATAGTACTGTGTGTGTGAGAAATGAATCAAATTATCTTTGAATATCATAACATTTTGTTCATTCCATTTGGTCACTGTCAATATTCAAGTGAGTTGTTGCCACAAAAAAAATGTGCCCATCAGGGGCCAGCAGAGGTGAGAAATGAACTAAACCTATGAGATCAGATAATTTAGTCAGGTAGACACAAACATATTAATATAAATTAGGTAGATGGGAAATTCACTAAAAGTAAATTAACTTGAAAGAAGTTTTTAAAATATTCAGCATCAGCACAAAACCAAACTCAAACTTCTGAATTCCTTTCTGAAATCTCCTTTCTTTCAAAATAAAAAGCGGATGCTTACCATCCTTGCTCAGGATCTTGTCCATTCAGCATGGTAAACAGAAATTGCCTTCGGCCTTGTTGCTCCCATGGGTCCAGGTCTATCACTGTATTCAGGGTAAAAGAAAAGAGCAAAAAAATCAAATATCTTTGTCATTTGGGCAGTGAAAAAAGCAGAGGTGGGCAAACTAGGGCCTATGGGCTGCCTGCCTGTTTTTGTAAATAAAATTTTATTGAACGCAACCATGCCAACATATTGTCTATGGCCACTTTCAAACTACAGTGAGAGAATTGAATAGTTGTGACAGAGACTGTAGGCCCATAAAGCCTAAACTATTTACTATCTGACAAAAGGAAAAGTTTGTCATCCCCTGATACAAAGGAAATATTATAATCTGTATCGAAAGCTATTCTGCCATATGCCAAAATAAACGTGTTCCCACCACTCCACAGCTGGAAGAATTCTAGGACACTGATTCTATAGGGCCACCTGGAGATTTGGGTTTTGTGGTAGGTTCAAGTAAAAGTACCTATTCTCAACATTTATTCTCTGCTTCCTCCTCAATTTTTTAAAAAATAAATTTGCCCTGAACGATCTCTTCATTTTTATGTGGGAATGCTGCAGCCTCAAATAAACTAGCCTGCATTTTCCATTTTCCATCTTATCTAAATAATGGCTATCTGATTAACTTCTGGTCATTATGTTGTGTGAAATCTTTGTGAAGACTGCTTAAAAGGCTCAGGTGGAGGCATTCTTTTCCCCAGGAGCCGGTAAGAAACTTGGGGCAACCAAAAAGATGGAAGGCAGGCACTAGGATGATGCAAGGCAAGATTAGGGATTTGGATCCCCAATGGTAATCACATGACCTCAGCCATCTCTAGACTTGTTTTACATAAGTGAGAAATAAACCTCTATTTTGCGTGATACAAGGATAGGATATGAAAGAAAAAGAAAGAAAAGAAAGAGCTCTTAGAAATTAAAAATAAATATTCAGTCAATGGAAGATAAAATTAAGGAAATCTCTCAAGACAGAAAGAAAGAAAGAAAAAAACAGAGGTAGAATTATAAGAGGAAAATGATAAGAAAATTAGAGGATAAATTTAGAAGATCCAATATTCTACTAAGAAAATGAGAAAATATTGGGGACATAATTATTAAATGTGAAATACAATAAAATTTCCCAGCACTAAAAGCCATGTGTTTCTAGATATGGAGGAAAATACTAGAAGAAACAGCTGGAAAATTAAAAGTGGCTATGGTGGACTGAGGCAGGGGCTAGGGGTGGGGAAGAGATTTGTGAAGAAGAGGTAGGGCAAAGCGCTGCTTAATTTTAAAATCTTTTTAGGCCCATCTGATATTTTTAACCATATGTATATATGAATTTGATAAATAAAATTATAAAATAAAATGGTTGGCTCTACCCCATCAACAAAAATCCAGCATAGTTCTGACCCTCAGTATAAATGTTTGTCACCCTCCTCTCCCCACCGGCCACACAGGAAGCCTCACCCTTGCTAAAATGGAAGTGAATTTCTTCTCCTGCCCTCGGTTTCCTCAGGGATACTGGAGTCTCTGTCTCTGACAAGGGTAGATCGTAGAATTTGTACTCCACGTACACCTGTTTTACATTCTCATCAGACATCACTTCAGCCTCTGGGTAGAAGGCCAGGGAGACAACTTCAATGCACATCTTCTCTGAACTCTAAGAAGGAAAATGTTTATTTCCTAAAAGTTTTTGAGGCTCCAAGTGCTTATACTTCATCCAATTAACACATCATAGTGCTCACTAGAAATCGAAGACAGTCATATTCCATCTCCTATATTACTCCCTGAGATTCAATTTTGGTAAAGCTGACACCAAAAGACAATTTGATTGAACTGCCACAGCTAATCTGTGGGAAATGTGTAAAGAGAACCCAGTTGTTCTCTTTCCCTGCCTAGTGAATCATGTCTCCAGGTCAGCCTTCCTCAGCCATCTCCACATATAGAAAAAAAATCAAGAACATTTCTGAACAGATAGCTTTTTCTCAACTTTCTCAATGAAAACCAATCCAGCATTTTCCTGAGGTTAAGAGCTAAAAGACCTGCTGTTTAATAGTGGAGATTTAGTAGCTGTGTCAGCCACCGTAGCAAAGAGGTGCCCAGTGCTTCCTGTGCCATCTAAGTGCGTGCCACAGAGGAGGCCACCAGACCGCCCTGCCCTTCCACAGGAACTCCAGTATTTTCAACTCCACTTTAGAGTCGCTGCCACCACCAATGCCCTCTCCTTTGATTGTCCCTGTGTCCATGTGGGCATTAGCGATACCAGTAGGAAGCCTGAAGTCTCTCTAGTTTCCAAAAGTACACTGAGACCAGCATAAGTCCCCTCCTTCCATAGTGTGGTAGTAAGTCAGAGTCACGACATGAGTTCTCAGTCAGTCGAGAATGGTCCCCTCCCAGTCATCATTCTCCCTTCCATCTGGGAGTGTCCTCCTGGCTGCTGCTGCCTTCCTCTAGGTTGCCAGGCCAGTGCCTTTACTTCCCCAAAGACATGCCCCCACCCCATCTTTCCTTCTCTTAGGGAGCAAGTGGAGCTCCTGTTCCTTCTCCCAAGAAATTCAACAGGCAAGATCTCTCAACGATTCTGCACCAGAATCATCTGGGGTGTTTCTTCAAAATGAAGACATTTTCAATCACCCGCGTGTAACCCTCCCACAACACCCATCAAGCAAACCATTGACTCTATACAGTATTTTCCAAAATGTGGGTTTTGACACTTTGATGGGTCAGCTTAGTGAGTTTTACTAGCATTTTTTTTTAAGACTAGTTAAGTGCAGTAGTGAAGGAGGGAAAGTAGTAGAACAAGGAGTTCAATCTGTAATACTAGCCCTTTTTTAATGAAAGAATAAAATAGAATAGGATCAGATAGAATAGAATAGAATGGTGCATGGCAAATGATAATGGTAAGCCTGGTTTCTTGAAACTTTTGTTTTCTTATGAGTGTATTGGGAACTGTAGAAAAATGTCTTTCTTAAAGTGATTGACATTTAAAAAGTATGAAAGCCCCGGTTATATCAGACTGTCTACGGTGGCTCCTGGAAACCTGAATTTAACTTTTAAATATTTAGTTATACTTGACACACAGTAAAATAAAAAGAATTTAAGTGTATACAATGTATTCAAGATATAGAACATTTCCACAGCCCAGAAAGTTCTCTCATGCCATTTTGCAATTATTTTTAAGTTGTGAATCTATGCTACCGTCTTAATAAATATTAAGCAGAATTTTCCCCCTAGAGTATGGCTGTGTTTAATTTTTCACAGAACACATTTTGGGAAACACTGGGATCTGGAAAAAAAAGGAAAAGGTGTTCATAATTGAATAAGTATCTGAATGACCCTCAGCTCCATCCTACCAAAAAAAAGCCTTCCATGCTTAATGGGGATGAACATTTCCCCTACAGTTAAAAATGAAAAACCAGCAGACCAGTGGCTTTCAACCTGTAAGACTCAGCGTATGTGTATCTATTAATATATAAGTGTGTACAAAATTACTTAAATAAGTCTCCTAAAACAATTCTTAGCCTTACTATGTATGATGCAAACTGTTATTTTATGTTCTATTCCATCCGGTTCTTTTTCATGCTGGCGGGTCCCCCTGCTCTGCTATGGGACACTATAGCCAGGAGCTGCATGTGGCTCTTGAGCACTTACAATGTGGCTACTCTGAACTGGGATGTGCTGTAGGTGTAAAACTCATATAGGATTTTGAAGACTTTGTATGAAAAAACAAATGTAAAATATCTCAATAATTTTTTATATTAAAAACATGCTGAAATGATAATACCTTGCTTATATTAGGTTAAATAAAATATATTATCAAAATTAATTCTACTTGTTTCTTTTTATACTTTTAATGTGGATATTATAAAATTTAAATTACATTTGTCAGGCCAGGCGCGGTGGCTCACACCTGTAATCCTAGCACTCTAGGAGGCTGAGGTGGGTGGATTGTTTGAGCTCAGGAGTTCGAGACCAGCCTGAGCAAGAGTGAGATCCCGTCTTTACTAAAAATACAAAGAAATTAGCTGGACAACTAAAAATATATAGAAAAAATTAGCCGGGCATGGTGGCGCATGCCTGTAGTCCCAGCTACTCGGGAGGCTGAAGCAGGAGGATTGCTTGAGCCCAGGAGTTTGAGGTTGCTGTGAGCTAGGCTGACGCCACAGCACTCTCGCTTGAGCAACAGAGCGAGACTCTGTCTCAAAAAAAATAAATAAATAAATGAATTACATTTGTCACTCACATTAGAATTCTATTAGACAGCAATTTATAGTCTATAAGCTCCATAAGTTCTAGGCCACAAGTCTATTTCTCTAACCTCTGTATTCTCAGCATCTAGCATACATCTAATTTGTTTTGTTACCTCTCTACGCTACCTCGATCTAAATTTTTCAAAATTACTTTTGGCTCCTCCCCTCATAAGAACTCTCATTCCATTAAAACTGAGACTTTTGGGGGACAGTGTTGGTAACACTGTAAGAAAAAGCCACCATAGAGTGAGAGCGTGAGAGTCAGAAGTGGCAAAATTTGAAGGCACAATAATATAGTAGTATCCATCAAAATTTCAAGTACACATTCCTTTTAAAAACCAGCAATTCCAATTTTATCTATTCCATAAAAACATTTGTGAAGTACACAGAGATACATAGGAACAAGGGTCTTCATTATTTTAATTTGATTTAATTTATTTATTTATATTTAGAGATGGGGGTCTCACTATGTTGCCCAGACTGTACAGTGGCTATTCACAGACATGATCATAGTGCACCCTAGCCTTGAACTCCTGGGCTCCAGTGATCCTCCCACTTCAGCCTCCCGTGTGGCTGGGACTACAGGTATGTACCACTACACCTGGCTTTGGAATTATTTTTAACATCAAAAGATTGAACACAACCCAAATGTACACTACAG
Source organism: Avahi laniger (assembly GCA_963575035.1). NCBI lineage: Eukaryota > Metazoa > Chordata > Mammalia > Primates > Indriidae > Avahi > Avahi laniger. The sequence continues at coordinate 782 of CAUYSK010026841.1, read as the reverse complement.
CAAATGATTGAATGAATTACAATGCATTTATTCTATTGAATAGAAGGCATCCATTAAAAGGAATTAGGTAGATCTGTATTCGCTGACATTGGAAGATGTCTAAGACAGACTGAAGGTGATAGAAAAAGGGGCAGAATGCATACATGATACATGTCTACAATGTGTGATCCCACATACATACATACACATTATATGAGTGTGTGTCTGTGTGCACATGTGTTCATTAAAAGATGCAAACAAGACTGTCAACAGGGACAACCCCTAGGGAGTGTGAGGGGATAGGAGGCAGATTAAGTAAACTGGATCAGAAAACTTTCTTTTTCCTTTATACATCTCTCTATATTTTAATTTTTTAACAAAATATTCACATTACTTTGAACACTGAAACTATATTTATAAATATATGCATATATTTAAGTCTATATATCTATATTAAATGTCTATTTTGGTAGGGATGGGTAGCTGTGAGTCGTGACGAGAGCTACCGCTCTAGGAATAGAACAGCCAGTCACAACAATAAGGGAATGATCAACAGTCCCAGACAGTAAAGACGGCAGAACAAGAAGTCAAATTGACCAAACAGAAGCAAGAGAAAGAACTTAGACTAAGACTTCACACCTTACCTCTTCAGTCTCACCCATTTTTTTTTTTTTTTTGAGACAGAGTCTCACTGTGTTGCCCGGGCTAGAGTGCCGTGGCGTCATCCTAGCTCACAGCAACCTCAAACTCCTGGGCTCAAGCGATCCTCCTGCCTCAGCCTCCCGAGTAGCTGGGACTACAGG
>CAUYSK010026840.1:0-44285 GCA_963575035.1 Avahi laniger | reverse complement strand
AGGAAATTCTAACACATATTGCAACATGGGGGAGCCTTGAAAACATTATTCTAGGTGAAATAAGCTAGTCACAAAAGGCCAAATACTATGATTCCATTTATATGATGTACCCAGAGTAGTCAAACTTGTAGACATGGGAAGTAGAATGGTGGTGGCCAGGGGCTGGGGTGGGGAATGGGAAGTTATTATTTAGTGAGTATGCAGTTTCAGTTTGGGAAGATGAAAAAAGCTCTGGAGATGGATGGTGGTGATGGTTGTACAACAGTGTGAATGTACTTAATGCCACAGGACTGTACACACAAAATGGTTAAGAGAGTAAATTTTATGTATATTTTGTCACAATTTAAACTATTTTTAGATACTTTTAAATTTACACTAATTTATATATTAGAAGTGCTAATGGCAGCCTCAGATAGTGGTACCCATGCCTCAAAGATCTGATTGGCACAGACCATGTGTTGGTAACCAGGGAGCAGACAGTAGGGAGGAGGGAAAAAGATCTTCCAATAGGGGAGGGAAGATGGCTGACTAGAGATATTGCTTACCAGACCATCCCAGAGGGAAGGAAGTGCTTCAGATAAAGGAGAGGGCAGAAAGGACGCAGCTCAGGTGGAGGTCAGAGGAAGAAGTACCAGAGCCTGCCGGGGACCTTGCAGAGGAAAATTGTGAAACAGAGAATGAAGAGGAAAAAGGAAAAGAAGATATTGGTGAAGATCAAACCCAGAGAGGCTGGGAGTCCAGTGAAGGGGTACAGGGGGGGGATCACTTTCTCCTTCCCACACACGTTCAGTGATCAGCGGGCTACCAAGTTACTTGGAAGCTTTTTCACCACATGGAATTGTGGGGAGAACTTGTGTGACCCCAGAGCTTGGACATTACATGCAGGGTTCTCTAAGGAGAGTGACCTGAAAGGCTTCCATTCAGACTCTTATACTCCCGCACCTCTCTCCAACCCATTGCAACTGGGAGAGCAGTTCGAGCTGAGAATTTGGCAAGTGGCCGCCTCTCCCCAGTTAGCATGTCCTTCAGTCTGAGGTTTCCATAGAGAGTGGGGCCCATGCCTTTCCCCTTGGGGACCTGCAGTGGACCCAGGGTGCTCGATCTGGGAACTCCCTGCCCACCAGCATTTCCCAGAGATGCAGGCCAGTGTGTCAGACACCCAGGCTGTATTCTGTCTCCCCAGGACTTGAGTAGGATGCTAGGGGATCCAGGGGATTTGGGAGCTGGACTTGGGAGATGAGGGAGCCCATGCGGGCAGAACTGATAGGAGAACACGGTTGGGGTCAACTAATGCTATTTTCCTTTCCTTTAAAAAGTGAGATCAAACAATAAAAAAAAGCCAGAACTCAAACCAACATTTCAGTATCGCTGGAGCATACTGCCCTCTCTCCCAAAAGACAAATGTTCTGAAATGAAGAAGGCGTAACTAAAATCATTTGTGAGTGGATTTTGCTATGGATTCTTGCCTGTGTGGGCAGATTGATGATTATCTCTAAATCTGTGAGGAAACTAATATATAACACATGTGTGGGTTGTAATGCTTATTCAATTAATTCTGTCAACCTATGCTTTAAAAGTACAGTAAAGTACCTATTATCTAATCTTACATTTACCGAGTATATATGCATGTGTGCGCACATGCGCACACACATGGTTTTTGTGCTTTGATATTCAAAGGCTCATATCAATTTTTTGTCATAATCTTTGTCCTCTTGCCTTCTAAAATCATTTAAAAAATATTTTGACTAGACATAAACTACTCTGGTCTCTTTGGGTAAGAGTTTATAAGCTGCCGATTCAAGGAATTTAATAATGATTCTAACTTTTATTGCTCTTTCAAGACCCTTTCCTTGGGTTACTGTCCTTCCACAGGTTTCCACACCATCCTTTGTATAAATCTATTATTTTACCTCCGAGTTGTATTTAATTATTTACATATCTGTTTCTCCCCATAGATTATGAACTCCTTGAAAGCAGGGACTGTCTTATGCATTTCTGTATCTATTCCATCTTGCACAATACCTGATGATAGTAGGTGCTTAGTCAATGTTTGTTGAATTAAATTGAACCTTGGAATTACACTGAATTAATGAGGTCAATTTTCTTCCCTTTCTCTTTGTTAAAGAGAATTGCCACTAGTCTATATAAACAAAGCTAAAACCTTGAGTTGGATACTACTGGGTATGTGTCAAATGACTCAGGTAATATTGGGGGGTGTCAGAATATTTTTTCATTAGTTAGACATTTTACTTAGAATGTTCCAAATATGATTCAGGTGGATGACAATTTTTTTCTCTCACCCCTTCCAGAAAAACTATTGAGTACAAATGGTCCCCAACTTATGGTGGTTTGACTTACAATTTTTTGATTTCATTACAGTGCATAAATAATATACGAGGTCTGTTCGGAAAGTATCCATCCATGTAATATGTTCTCATTCCATTAACAAGGGCTAGATACTTTCCAGACAGACCTTGTTTATTCAGTAGAAACTGTACTTTAGTGCAGTATTCAATAAATTACAGGAGATATTCAACTCTTCGTTATAAAGTAGGCTTTGTGTTAGATTATTTTGCCTGACTATAGGCCATATTTTGAGCATGTTTAAGGTAGGCTATGTTAAGTTATGATATTCATCAAGTTAGGTGTATTAAATGCATTTTTTTTTTGAGATGTAAGCTAAGACCAGGTCTCTGGATTCTCATCTTGACAATGCTTTCACTACATGGCACCACAGTTCTGCTCATAGATATGACCATATTAGTATAGCAGTAACATTAGCACTAGTGGGGCATTAAATGCATTTTTGAATTATGATATTTTCAATTTATGCTGGGTTTATCAGAATGTAACGCCATCATATGTCAAGGAGCATCTTCATATGAATTCATCTTGTCTCGAGAAGATCACATTTCAGAACTTCAGGATCATGATGTTGGCATAGTCTAAATTGTGGGATGACATTAAGATAAATCTTTCAGACTTTTCTGTAATGAAGTTCCACAGGATAATATGCAGGCCTGAAGCACCTCAGCCTCATTTTTGCCCTCTTGTTACCAGTTTAATGAAAAGATTCTAAAGTCCTCACACTGAGGAATACTTGGGACAGTATAATTCCCTCTTTTCTGTTACTACCCTTGCAAAAGAGGAGGGGACCTTGACAAGGATGAGTATGAGATAATGTTTGGTAACATAATTATGAGGAGTGATTTCTAAGTGGCTGGACTTGGATGGGCTGAGATTAGGATCTGTTATTTTTGGTAAAGGAGCTAAGACTATAAAAAGCCATCAGTAAGAAGACAATGTTTTCAACATGAAGCAACTATGAAACCCACAAAGTTGAGCAAAAACAATCCAACAAAAACAAAATCAACCCCACTCCTCCCCCAGCAATTCATGTTTTGAATTCTCTAAAGTAAAATGTACTGAAGTTTGATATTAGTAAAGAAATAACTTGCTTTGTCAACATCTGCAGTAAGAAGGGCCAACAAAATAGAAGCCCGCTTTGCAGTGTCTAGTAGATGTATTAGAGGAATTTACTACTAAATTGTAGATAGGAACTTCCATAAATCCCAGCCTTTTCACCCCTATATTGACTAAATAGACCCAACTCAGAGAAATGAGGCAGTTTCTCCTGAGAATGCAATTTAGGGAGAGTGCCAGTACAATCCTAGAGACAAGAATTATTTACTGCTTGCCATTGTACAAACAATGAAATCACAATTGATCAAGGGGGAAAAATTCTATCAACAACTCAAATAAAGATGCAGGAAAGGGTAAGGGTTAGACAGCAAGAGGAAATAATCTTTCTTTGCTGGAGAACACTGGGATTTAATAAATGACACAATGAAAATTCCAGACTGTGGTAATGCAGATGGCACAGGGTGAACAGCAAGGTATCCTCACAGCTCTTTGGGACAACCGTACACTGGTGAGACCTGGTATCTTCAGAAGCATCTTAAAACCAGGCGAGCATGGATTAATATGGCCAAACAAAGACTGCTCTTAAGAGACCGAGTTTAGGGGTCCAGGGATTCAGAATTTGCTGGTTTACACGTCCGGTGCAGGGGAAAGAGATAAAACATTTAGGGTATTTTAACTATCCAGCCTCCTTGGAAAAGTGTGTTCTGTTTTGGGAAAGGCTTCATGGAGCTCCACCATAGCCTTGTGGGTTTCTGCAGTGGCCGGCCGTCTGGGACATCTGTGCCTGCGAAGGCCTCATTCATCTCACCCTGTCAACCATCCAACCAGGATTTACTAGTCGTCGTTTCCCATGTATCACAATCCATGATTATAACATCTCTCCCCTCCAACCAAACACCTCCATCTTGACTGCTGCTCTCAGTGTAAGCCTTAAGATATTAGGCATATATATTTTTTTATTTTTAGATTTTTTTCAGTGTAGTTTCTTCTAAAAGCACTCCAAGAATCTTTCCCACACTAACATTCATTACCTCTTTAAAAAATAATGAACCAATAATTCATTTGTTTATTCCTTAATTAACATATATTGAACTGCTGCTTTGTAGTCAAGCTGTGTTAGAGAATTGGGATATATCAGTAAAAGAAAGAGGACGTCATGATTGATCCTGTGTGGGAGATAGACAGTTACAGTACAGTTTTATAAATGTTCTGATGGAATAGAGTAGAGGGTACAGAGAGGAAGGGAGTTTAGTTGAGATTCCTGGGAAGGTTTCTTGGAAAAGGTCATCTCTGAGCTGGGTTTCGAGGGACAAATAGGAGTTAGGTGAGGATGGGTTGGGAGGATATGCTGAGAGAGCCACTCACATTAATTGAGCCAGTAATCACTGAGAATCTGTATGTACCAGTCATACTTCCAAGCACTGGAGGTATAGTGCCTACCTTTCTGAAGTTTATGTTCTAGCTGGGGGATGGGAATGAGGAGAGAGCAATAAATATTTAAATAAATAATGGAGACAATTTTAGGTAAAATTTGTGATGGTTAATTTTGTGTGTCAACTTGACTGGGCTAATGGATGCCCAGATAGCTGGTAATTATATCTGGGCGTGTTGAGACCGTGTTTCTGGAAGAGATTAGCATTTGAATTGGTGGGCTGAGTAAAGCAGATGGCCCTCCCCAATGTGGGAAGGCATCATCCATTGTTGAGGGCTCCAATACAACGAAAAGGTGGGGGAAGGGCGAATTCTCCCTCTCTCCTTGAGCTGCAACATTCATCTGATCTCTGGCATCAGAGTGCTTTGTTCTAGGGTTTTTGGACTCTGGCACTTACACCAGTGGTGCCCCTGGTTCTCAGGCCTTTAAACTTGAACTGAATGTTACCTCCAGCTTTCCTGGTTCTCCAGCTTGCAGATAGCAAATCGTAAGGCTTCTTGGTCTCTATAACAGTGTGAGGCCATTCCAATAACAAACCTCGTATATTTGTCTCCTATGGGTTCTGTTTCTCTGGAGATCCCTAACTAACGTAAAAGTACCATGAAGAAAATGCAACATGACACAGGACAGAGAATGGCTAGAAGGGATGGCAGGGGAGGAGGCCTGGCATATTAGCTAGAACAGATGGGAAACATTTCTCCAAGAAGACCCAAAGGATGAAAAGAAGGCCTGCCTGAAGAGGATTCATGGCTAGCAAGCAGAAATTGCATGTTTGCAGGGAGCCGGGAGAAAGCCAGGGGACTGGGGCGGGGGTGGAGGGGAGGGGAGAGACTAGGAGATGAGGTCACAGAGGGATTCTGACCCTGCTTGGCCTTGTGGGCTACGGTCAGATTTAGGTTTTTATTCCAAAGTCAATAGGAAGCTTTGGAAGGTTTAATCGGAAGATTGATAAGATCTGATTCATGCTTTAAGAAGATCGCTCTGATTGCCACATGGAGAAATAGGATGTTGGAAGCAAAAATGGAAGCAGAGAGATCAGTTGGAAGGCCACGCGGAGTTCAGGCCAGACGTGATGGTGGCTTGGATCAGAATTTGAGCAGTGCAGCAGGAGAGAACAGGCCAGGTTCAGGGTGTACGTTTGAGGCAGTGTCAGCAAGACTGGATGATTAATTGCTCATAGGAGGTAAATAAAGACAGGAATCAGAGACAACCCGTGGGTGTCTGACAAAAGCACAAAGACAGGCAAAAGCGGGGGGGCATTAGGGACCAGCGGACAGTTGATTTAGACTACTGAAAAAGAGGTTAATTTTAGAATCAGAAAACTAAAGCTGTTTTAATCCTGACTTTGACACTTCCCAGCTGTGTGGTTCTCGGACAAGAGTCCAAATGCCTCTCTGGGCACTGGTATCCTCGGAGTGACAGTATTTTATGTCCTCTCTAGATTGTTGTGGGAGTTCAATAAGCTAACATGTGTCTTCTTTTAATATAAGTAATATCTAGCATGTAGTAAGTGCCTAATAAATGGCAGCTGTTATTATCACAGGTTTAAAACTGCCATGCGTTTTGTCCTCACAAAGGGCTTGTGCATTAAAATACAAATACAGACTTATCATATTTAGGTTGTTCTAAGTCTTTGCATGTCTGAGTGTTTTGGTTAGAACTCGCTGAAGGAGAGATCAGCTCTCTAGCACTGCTGATCATTTATTATGAACATCCTTTCTGTTTGTGCAATTGAATATTCCCACTCTCTCTGCTCTTCTCAACCTTGCCCACATTTATTTCTCTGATTGATAATGATTAGTCTCATCTGGAATGAAAATACTCATTGTGCATTGAACACTCATAGGTGTGTTCCCTTTATCGGCTGGGGATGGGAGACCTGTGCTGAACACATCTTAGCACTCCTGATGTTAAGGTTAACGCACAAAGGAGAAAGTCACCTTTTCTCTTTATACTATTGGTTAAGAAGCAGCTTATAAAGGCAGTGCCATGAGGAAGGATGAGAGGATTAAGCGACTAATAACTGAATGGGAGGGGCCTGCTACTGGGCTGTTGGCAGGCTCCGAAAGTGTTGCTGTCCAGACAGCTGAAGCCAACATACTGCGTCTGTGCACTGCGTGGAGAGGTGGGTGCAAAAGGACTCTAGACCTCGAAGGAGTTTGATGGGGCTGGTGTGAGGCTGGTGTGGGGTGAGGCAGAGACTGACATACAAAGGGTAAATTGTGAGGTAGGTTGCAATGAGGCTCAGGTACTGGGGCAACAAAAGCTGTGGGGGTGCAGAAGAGAGAGCAATTCATTCCAACCTGGTGATCTTAGAAACTTCTCGAAGGAGGTGGCACTTGAGCAAGATGAACAGGACAGTGGTCCTCTGGGCTGTGGATCTGGTTTGAGCTTAGGCATGAGATGTTTTTGTTCTTCTTCCAGCACCTAGCATGGTGCCTGACATACAGCGAACTTTCAAAAAGTGTTTACTGGCTAAGTCACTAGGAAAAGCATGTGTACGGAACCACGTGCAGTCTGGTGGGGCTGGAATGTGGTAGGGAGGGAGATGTTTTGCTGTCTGTAACTCGGTATTTTGATTTCACCTCCTTGCGTGTATTTTTTGTTTATTGTGGTGAAATATACATAACATAAAATCTGTGCTTTTAGCCATTTTTAAGCATACAATTCCATGGCATTGGTTACATTCACGATGTTGTGCAACCACAGCACTATCCGTTTTCGAACCTTTTTCACCACTCCAGACTAAAACTCTGTAACCGTGAAGCGGTAACTCCCTGTTTCTCACTCCCTCCAAATCCCTGGTGACCTCTAATCTACTTTCTGTGCCTGTGAGTTGCCTATTCCAGGTATTGCCTGGAATCACACAATATTTGTATTCTTCATCATCTCCACTGTTATTATCGACTTGGAAATACAAGATGGTGTTGAGACGTTTTCTGCCTTAGCGTGGCTTCAGGCTTTGTCCAAGTCATGCTGGGTTGTACTAGCTTGTGACTATTTGGTTTGACAAAATAAAATCTCTTATAAAAGATTCTGCCTCACTTTTCCTCGTCTAGTTGTGGGTGTGCACAGCTCTCTCTTCCCAGACAGCTCTGGGCAGGCGGATGCTTCACTCTCACAGGTCCGGACGGTGCCAGGCACTCAGCCACCTGTGCTGCATAGGTACACAGTCAACACAGGAAACAAAAAGGAAGAAACCTTTCGCTAGAAAATGTTTAACAGTCGGGACCCAGAAGGGCCGGTGTTCAGACCAGAGGTATTTAATAGTTTTGGAGGATGAAGAAGAGGAAGCACACAGGGAGATATGTAGAACAATGTGTAACTCATCTAAGCGGTGACATAACAAGGCAATGAGGAAAGCCCACAGCAATATCTTACAAGGCAGGACATTGCCAGTGAGGTCAGTGAGGACAAATGTTGATGGTGTGACTGATTACAAAATAATAGCTACCTTTCAGTAGGTCTACTATTGGCTGGAACCTTCCACACGGTATCTCTTTTCTTTGTGACAACCTTGTGGTGTGCTATTTATCCACTTTTTAAATGATGAAGTTGCATCTTAGAGATACTGAGTTACCCACTCCAACTCTTAAACCCTAGTAAGTGGCTGAGTTGGCATTAGGCTCAAGGTCTGTCTGGCTCCAAAGCCAAGGTTTTTCTCATTATTGGAAAAGGTGCCTCTCACATATGGAACCTGGAGTTGGGGAGAGACTAAGAAAATGACTGCCCAAGAATGAGATCAGTAAAGCATCATATACACATTTCTTGAAGACATTAGTCCAAGGTGCCCCAGAGGGCCCCAAGAAATATTGGATAACATACTGAAGGGGATTGGGGAAAATAAAGCAATAACAAAAAAAATCTCATCGTGCCCATAGCAAAGCTAGGAAAAGAATGATTATGAGCGCAATGCTAGCATAGACACTCGAGGGTGAGGACATGTAATGGCGCCCACTCCTGCATGTTCCTTGTCATCGTGTGGCGGGGAAGCAACACACATTATTAAAAATAGTGCTGAAGCCCAGGGTAGATCAGCTGCCTCTCTTCCTTTTAGCTCACCCAGGCTAACACAATAGCAAAAGAAAACTTGTCATTTTTTTTACAAAATGCACAGCAGGTATTTACCCCAGGATGCTTTAAAAAACACAGATATTTGTACTTAGAGGCTATTAGTTTCTATAGAGTAACGTCTGCCAGGGCTGTTTTTTCCATCAGGGGAATCAAATTTCTTGTTGTGCTATCAGCCTCCCGCCATATTATTTTTAAAGGCGAGTCATAAAACGTTTTTCTCTAGTGTGGCGACAAGGAGGAAAAGTTTATTAGGGGAAAGTAATGCAGTTTGAAAGAGTCCTGTAAACTCAAAATATGTTTAGGGCACTTAATTCTGGGCTTTATAAAGCAACTGCATCTTTATTTGCAAATAAACACACAGCTCTTCAATGTGTATGTCGGGCAGAAAGAACGTTAGTCTGTGCTGCTTCCATGGCATGGTGGAAAACTTGGGGATGAGAAGGAGGCAGTAAAGTACACTCCTCTCCTGCTGGGACCTATGAAGGTGCACAATTGAGAACAGGGAACATGGATTTCCCTTTTTTGCTCCCTGCATGGCTCGAGTAGTTGTGGAAGATCTGCGTCCCTGACAATAGGCGTGTCTTGATGTCTCCGTCTTTCCTAGCCCTTGCTCTTGTTTCAAATGAGTAACAATTAACCTGGTGATTTCCAACAGATTAGTGATGATTTTTGACTTGCTCTTTTCCCCACCACCAAAATAACTGTAAGAAAAGTCCCCTAAGCATTATAAAAGGAATATATATTCATCACAGAAAACTTGGAAAATATTGAAAAACAGAGAACAATTAGTTATAGTCTTATCACTCAGAAAAAGTAAATGGGCAGGTTTTCTTTTTTTTTTTGATGCATATTAAAAAACATAATTATGATCATATTGTATATACAAAATTGTATATACTGATTTAAACAACTATTTTTGTGGTTATAAAAGTGATCCATGTGCTTTGCAGGAACTTGAAAAATGTGAAAGTATAAAGAAAAAAAATAATTACATAGAATTTCACCACCCAGAGATAAATGCTGCTATTCCCGTTTATTGTATTATTGTGTGGGGCTTTTTTTTTTCCTGTGCATTTTTAAATGTATTTGTTTTGAAGTTTAAAATATAGTAAATGCAGAGACATGTGTAACTTGAGGTGGAGAATGATAAAAAAGAGGAATGGAAGGAGATGTTATTTGTCATAGACTGTTTTTTTTTTATTTAATTCTTACCAAGTAAAAAACCTCAGACTTAGGTCATTCAATATGAATTTTTAAGTTGCAGAAAATCATTACTTGAGTTCTTTGGCAATGAAAATAGTTATTTATTATGCTGTTGTATACAGCTCTACTTTTATGGAAGAAGAAAGAAAAAAATACTTTAGATTAGTAATTGTCTCAGTATAGCATGTTAACCATGTAAATAGTTTAGCTATTATTAGACCAAATGGTAGAATAGAATAATATAGGTTATTTTAAGTGATAGTCAAACATGGCAAAGCTTTGATCTTAACTCTGGGATAAAGAACAGCATTCAAGAATGGATGTTTAAGGCAGCTGAGGGTAGCATTGCAGGGCCTACTTATACCCAGGGATGTGGAATCCATCTGAGAACATGAAATCCAACTGATAAGTTTGAGGGCCAAACTGAATAAGGGAAGACTGGCAAGTCATTTTGTACCACAACTGGCCCATTTTTGAGCTTTTAAATATGATTCTTCTCTTGCTTCTTGGAGTACATGGTTACGTGACTTCTTTTTCCACAAGAGAATATGTGATAGCCTGTTTTACCTTTACACTTGAGAAATAAGTTGGCTGGGTATAAAATTCTTGACTTCAAACTTCCCCCTTCAAAATGGTAACTTAAATAGTTTCAAAACTAGAATTCTGATAATAACGTTAACAGTAAAACAATTGAGTAAGTTTAAGACTTCTTTGTTATTCTTTACTTTTAGAACATATACCTAAGGAGGTACAGTTATAGTTTTGTATGCAAGGAAAATTTAAATACTGAATTTCCCTGTGTGGTTACCAATTTTATATGTGTGGAAGATAAAGTAACTCCACCCAGCATGCTAATAGGTCACTTCGACTTCTAATTAACCCTAGCTCCAGGAATGCCTCTAAAATTTCTACTTTCAAGTACAGTACTTATCTACCTTAAATCTTGCCCTTAGGTCAAAACAACCTTAATGTTATCATGTACTCACCATAAATCCTGACCTTAGGCAAATTCTTGCCTTTCCTTTGGGAGTCAACTTCAGTTATCTTACTTGTTCCTTCTCTATGGTATATAAGCCTTGGGTCTGGGGGCTAACAGTGCAGGGGTCCACCATATCCCACCTCATCTTGCTGCCGCTGAAGACATAGCTTGTGCTCATAAGTCCCTATCAAGTGTTTCTTTCTGAGAAACTGGATTTATCACCCTTTTTCCTTAGCCTTGACCTTTAGGTATAGTTGTACATATGCCTGCCCACCAGGGAACAATATGCAGTTAGGTTTACTTGTTTTTGAGCGTGTATGATTTTAAGACTTATTTTTGTAAAAAGGTTTTCAAATTATTTGCTTTCTCCCCATATGAGGTAAACATTACCTCCATTTGACAGATGAGAAGAAAGAAAGATTGAATGATTTTACATAGACTCATGAGAGTAGCATCAGGACCAGTGCTCATGGCTTCCACTGCTGAGGCATGAGTATTCCATGCCACGTGGTGCTCCAAAGTCAACGTAGATAGATGGTTTTCATCTGCCAGCATCCGGTGCTTCTTCACCCAGGAAACAGGACTCCATATTTTTTATGGAAAATTAAATGTGAAAAATATACGCATGCTTCAAAAATAAAAATTATGTACAAAAATATATTTTAGAGTCCCTGTTTTCTCCATCCTATTATCAACACCTTCTGTAAACAACCATTAGTTAATATTTGTTTCTTTGAAAAATAAGCAAATTAGATGGGTGCAGTGGCTCACGTCTGTAATCCTAGCACTTTGGGAGGCCGGAGCAGGAGGATCACTTGAGGCTAGGTGTTCAAGATCAGCAACATGGAAAGATCCTGTCTCTACAAAAAAATAAGATCAATTAGCTGGGTATGATGGGGTGAGCCTGTAGTCCCAGCTACATGGGAGGCTGAGGCAGGAGGATTGCTTGAGCCCAGGAGTTCGAGGCTGCAACGAGCTATGATCATGCCACCACACTCTGGGTGACAGATTGAGACCCTATCTCTACAAAAGAAAAAAAGAAAAACAAGAAAAGTGTGTGTGTGTGTGTGTGTGTGTGTAGGAATTCCCCTGTATTTCTTACATAAAGGTGCCAAACTCTATATAAATGTTTCGTACTTTGACTTTTTTAACTTAACAATATATTCTAGAGGTCACTCCATATTAATTCACAGAGATCTTGATTCTGCTAAATGGCAGCATGGTTCTTCATTGTGCATCACAGGCTACTTAACCAGCCCTCTATTGAGAGGCATTTGGGTTTCCAGACTTGCTATTATAAATGCCTCAGCCATGAATAACCTTGTGTATAGGTTGTTATTTTCAGGGTCTTTGTCATTACATTTTTGTTCAAGTGGTCTCTGTTCTGCGGAGAAGCCCATGGTTAGATTTTCTCACTCCAGCTTTATTTGCTTTATAGTGTAAGTAAATTCCTTTCAGATATATGATATTAGATTTATATCAGTTTAGACGACATTATTTTTGTGTTTTTTTGTCTTAAGTATAGGCAGTTCTCTCCTTTCATACATAATACATTCTTGAAATTTTGCACAAGGGTTGAATGTGGAAAGTCAGACAAGAGACTTATTTGCTATAAAGGAATAGGAGTTCCATTCTCAGAGAGCTAAAAAAGTGATAAAATCCCTAATTATACCTTTGTTTTTTAAACACAATCATTTATGATTTATTGCCATCATTTGGTACATGTTCCTTAATTGTGTTCTATTCCTTCACAATTAATTGAACATGCAATTGACCTGTCCAAGTCCAGTGAGAATCTGATTAAGGTGAAAGATTCTCTGTCTTCAGGCTGCTTAGTGATTTTCATCTTTGTCTCAATCGCATTAAGTTTGTATGACCTATACTTCTTATCCTTTGTATCAACACTTTCGTTTTTCTGTTTTCTACTCATTTTTTAAAATAAAATAATAGGACAAAATACAATAAACATCCAAATAATTGCATAAACATTACTGGACTGAAACAGAACAATGGACCCTCAGGTAACATCACTATGTTGCTTGTAGCTTGAATTGATCATTCCTAGGCTATTGAATGAAAATCAGAATTTGGCACACACAAAGGGGTTTGGAGTGATAATATAGACTAAATGTATAGACTGCTTGGAAGGTGAACTTGTGGAAGTTGAGGAGCCTCTATATTTCATGAGAAGTTGGAAGAGATTTCATGGGCAGCTGCTATGTCAATGCCATTTAAAATGGAACAATAAAAATGCTGAGAAGAACATGTAGGCTGTCTTCAGAATATGACCTAACGTAAACACCAATGGCATTGAACAAATGAAACCTCAAGCCAGGGTCAAAGTCGGGAGTCTGAGGCTGAAAAACATCAAATGAAGTTGAAAGAAAGGTTCTGGAATAGGCCAAAGACAAATCCTGGGGGTGGAGGTGAGATCAAAACTGGATGCTGAAGAAGAGAGGGTGACACCAAACTACAAGTTTCAGACAGGGGAGGGGAACCAGAATGAGTTGTCATCAACTGCAGAGTGTTCCAGAGCATGTGGCTCAGAGTCCGAGAGCCAGCTGTGCCACCTGCGTGCCTGATTTCCAAAAGACACACACATAAGCAAGAGTTGATTAAAGAGAAAAACAAGGAGAAAAACAAAAACAAAAACAAAAACAGATGTATGGAATGAATGTCCAGGGAATTAAAGCATTAGAATAGTGACTATGATGAAAGTTTTAGAAGAGTGGTTTTCAAACCCTGTTCCCTGGAGTGGCTTTGGTGCTCCCAGGGGATGCGAGTGCACCTTCGTGTTCCAAGCCAATGGGGGAGTGGGAAAGGGGAGGGTGCGTGCTGCGCAGAGGTGATCTGCGAGGGGAAGGACGGGAGACTACTGCGCCCCACTCCCACTCAACGACAATAGATCTCCTTTGATTTATTTTACATATTGGCAGGGAGGTCTGTGTAAGATTTCATTTGAAAGAAAGGTTGTGCTGTATATTAGTTTCCTGTGGATGGTATAGCAAATTGCCACAAAAGGAATGGCTTAAAATGACTGACATTTATTCTTTCATAGTTTTGGAGACTGGAGTCTGAAATCAAAGTACACTGCATTTCCTGGGGAGCCTCTAGGGGAGAAACCATTCCTTGCTGTTTGCATTCCTTGGCTTGTGGCTGCCTCTCTCTGTTCCATTTCGTGTCATCTTCTCCTCTGTAGAGGTGTCTGATATCCCTCTGCCTCTCTTTTATAAGGATACTTGTGATGGCATTTAGGGTTTACAGGAGTAATCCAGGATAATCTCTTTATCTCAAGATCCTTAATTTAACTATATCTGTAAAAGGCATTTTTTCCCCAAATAAGATAGCAATCGCAAATTCCAGGGATTAAGATGTGGACATAGTTTTTTGGGGGCCCAACAGTCAGCCCACCATGTGCTGCTGAAAAGTCTGAAAATTTCTGACCTTAAATGATAAACATAAAACAATTTGTTAAAAAAACAAGAAACAATGGAAAGAGCCTCAACCGTTTGGGAGGAAGGTAGAGAAATACAATTGTGCTGCAACGTGATGTTGAAATATCAGGCAGACAGAACAGGAAAGGAAGGTGATGCAAGCTGCACAAAAGGGTAGAATGCGTGTTCATCAGGGACCGACTGTGACAGCAGCTGCCTCTGGGGACAGGGAGTGGCAGTGGTATCATTGCCCCTCCGTCCGCAAAGGGTTAGCTCGCTCGATGTCACACACTCAGACTCTTTGTCTCTCGAAGCTGGACTCTGATGTTTTTGAAGAATGATCCGGCAGGGCTCACCTGGATGTGGTGTGGTTCTCTAACAAAACCTAGGCTTTATAAAAACTGCTCAAGAATGGTCGTCCCCCATGTTCATGTAACTAGCGTATTCACATCAGCGCAGCATATAGAGCAAAGATGTATGTGATAAAGTCAGTGGAATCCTGATTTTAGTACCTATTCCTTTCCTAGTGAGAAACAAGTGAAAATCTTCAGGCATGTCTATGGGAATGGTTTTTCTTTTGTCCCATTTTCTCTACTGTGTAGTTATTATTTTTCCTGTTGTAATTAATGTAATTCGTTGGGAGATATTTTGAGACCATATAAATGTCCTATTCCTCATCAAGCTTTCCTTCTGAGATTTAGCACCCATTAATGATTTTTTGCCTCATTTTGTACTGTGATGGTTGTAAAATCAAGTTTTACTGATTCTATCATTTCTTCTATATTTATTAGTCAGCATTCTAGAGTTTCCCATCTTTCATGTTTATTTATTTATTTAATTTATTTATTATCTATATAGACTCATGAATTCTTATTTTATTAGATAGATTATAGCCCAGTACTGTTCAAATTGTCCCAAATTTAGCCAATGAAAATCCCTTCAAGATAGCTTCCATGTCCTTTTATTTATTTATTTAAAGACAAAGTCTCACTCTGTCACCCAGGCTAGAGTGTAATGGCATCATCATAGTTCATTGTAAACCTCAAGCTCCTGAGCTCAAGTGATCTTCTTGCATCAGCTTCCTGAGTATCTGGGACTACAGGTGTGCACCACCATGCCCAGTTAATGTTTTATTTTTATTTTTGTAGAGACAGGATCTTGCTATATTGTCCAGGCTGGTCTCAAACTCTTGGCTTCAGGCGATCCTCCTTCCATGGCCTCCCAAAGTGCCAGTATTACAGGTGTGAGCCACTGTGCCTGGCCCCTACGTCCTTTTAATATGTCCCCATTATTCTTGAGTACATCTTCACTTTAGGGTATAATAAGGTGTGTCCTAATTATCTTGTACCTTCCCTGCCACACCCTGGATGTCTTTCCTCAAAGGAGCCCAGTTCTTTTTAGTAGACATCGGTATTTGTAAATCAATGTCTGGAGCAGATTTTTTTCCCCCACATCATATGGATACTGTCCAAAAACTTTAAAAAAGTATAGCACAGATTGTCTGAGTCTGGGTCCCCAGAAGCAGCCTCTGAGCCAAGAATTCAAAGGCAATCTCTTGGTGGGAGGCAATCTCTTGGTGCCTAGCAAGGGAACGCTAGGCAAGGAGAAGGTGAGTCAGGAAGGGTGCTGTCAGGCTGGCTACCACGGCAGGTCACTTTGGAGAATGGTGCAAAACACACGCCTGGAAACTCTCCTTGTGAGGGTGAGAGAGCTGGGATATTTACACCCCACAGCTGTCAGACATGGGTCCTGGCCTACTGTGTGTGTAGGGGGAGGGTGGGGAGAAGGGGCATGGAGAGGTGGGAGGCTGCATTCATTCCCAGGCCCCTCTAGTCTGTAGAGCTGGGGTTCAGGCTGGCTTGCATAGGCATGGTGAGGGGCTCAGAGACACTGACAGTACAGGCCACAGGTATGGGCACCAGCGCTTGCAATGGGCAGAGACTCAAAGGCAGGCAGAGGAGCAGGAAAACTTTATAGTGCAAAACGGAGGCTTCAGGTGTGCCCTGAATGGGGCTCTTGGCATGGGAAAGCCGTAGGTGGCCAACTGGAAAAGCATCCTGCGTGATTGGTTAGGGGAGCATATTTAACTTTCTCTGGTTGATCCTGAGTTGGAAGTAGGGACAAAAAATAGAGAAGCTGTCACTTATAAACCAAGGGCTGATCATTTTGGGCTGCGTATTCCCTGGGTGGTTGTTTGGCATCCTGGACTGGTTGCTGTAGATAGCACATTGGCTTCCTGGGCTGGCTTTCTTTTTATATACAGTCCGGACACTGTCCATTTGCATATTCAGTCTCTCAGCACTTACTGTTTACCAGATGTAACAGGTATTTATTTTTGAGTTGGTCACTGCCTGTCCCACAGAGAAAGGAAGTCCCACAGCGGCAGGATCTGGTCTTGTTACTGCTGTGTCTCCAGCTCCTCAAACTCCTCCAGGCTCATGGCGGATGCCAACAAAAACGTGCTACATAAAGACTCGATGATGCTTAATCCTTCCTTTAATTAAGTTTCTAGATGTAAATTCTTTTGAAGAAAGCTTCAGCTTTACTTGTTCTCTCTTTTTTGGGCTGCTTACTTCTCTGGCATTTTGGACTAGGCTAACCATTGCCTGAGGAAACTTGGAGAAACGGCCTACTTTGAGAACACTGGGCTTTGGATTCCAGAGAAAGCTTACGTGTCTGCAGGAGCTAGGCAGGTACAAGAATGAGCCAGCCAGGTGGGGTGTGATGAAGCCAGTGAAGATTCTCTGCTTTGTTGAAAAATGGTCACCTCTATTGAGAACTTGCCAATTTTCAAGGCACCAGAATGCGGCCTCCTGTGTACAGAACTCGTGGATTGTCCAAAGAAGCTGGCACCCTGGAGTTTTAAGTAAATGCTTCCAATACTTAAATGTCGGCCACTAATAAAATACTATTTATTCACGGGAGGGCAGGAGGGGGAAAGCGAAATGTGTCTGTGAGCTGCACTCAGTCCTTGGGTGGCCAGGCGTGGCCTCTGGCTGTCTCCTCAGCTCCTCTCTGGAAGTCTCTTTGGGCCTCCCTTTTCCCTGCTTCCATTGACCTTCCTGAAGATCAAGACTGGACCGATGTCTACGGAGAGGAAGACTGGTGTGAGTCCCCCAGCTCCAGCCGCTAGACGCCGCACACTGGGGCTCAGCACACCAGTCGCCATCGGAATGATTTCCTTCATTAGGAGTCATCGGCAGGTTTGAGGAGCGTGATTGCATGAAGCCGTCTTGGCTTCGAGCTGATTGTAAGTGCAGCGGCAGGAGCCAACTCCCTGATTAGAACAGAGATTCTGAAGCCAGATGAATTAATAATGAGGTGATGGGGAAAGGGAGAGACTCTAACAGTGCTCTTGTTTATGTTAGGAGAAGTTTTAGTTGCTTTCAGTTAAAAAAAAATTGTTTCTCTAAACTTTAAATCACTAATGGTGCCTGGAGCAATTAAGCTCATTTTCCCAGAGTATGACCCGTCAGGAAAATCCTTTTCCTAAGCACCGTTCATTATAGTTTGCATAGGATTAAAAGGTAAAGCTTTGGTAATGCAGATTATAAAATGAGAGACGAAAGAGAGCAGGGAGGTTATTGGATATTATCTTCACAGCCAGTGCTTAAGAGCCCAGTAAAAATTATATTCAAAATAGGTTTTTTCCCACTAATTTCAGGAAAGCACCAAAATGCAAACCATCTAGGTTGGTATTATTTAGGAAGCTATTATCCTTGGTTAAATCTTAGCACAACAACAACAAAAGAAAAAACTATCCAGTATTTTCAGAAGTAAGAGATAAACCATAGTTGTAAGTTGTAGTTGTTAGGTTAGCATTTTGCCAAATTTCATGGTGGTAGCAAACCCCATAGTTATTTGAAATTGCTTAAATTTTTATTCCCCCAGCCCTGATTGAACTAATTAGAATCCACAGAGAATTATGTAGGTAATGGTAGGAATCATGGAAGTATAAATATGCAATGCAATTAGCTTCTGCTCTTTTTCTGTATGTGATGCAATCTTGGAGCTCATGGGCTTGCAAAGGGTTTAGAACAATAGGAACCATTTATACTCGAGCTGCTAGGGGAGTCCGTAATTATGATATAATATCTTGCCAGCCTCTTGCACGCACAAAGGTAGAATGGAATATGAGTAAGTAAAAACCAGCAATTTTCTCCATTTCTCATAATTCTTTATATCGATAACATATTTTCCCTATTGTCTCCTCTCCTTTTTTTTTTCCTAAAGAAAATAGAAACTTGCTTGAACATTTTACTTACTATGGAAGGACTTCATCTCCATGGGGATAAATTTGCAATCAGTTAATTGAAAGGTTTCCTCCGTGTTATTGCAAATTGAAGAAAGCTATTCTACAATGCCCTCTGCCTATCACATGCAGATTTTCTTGACTTTGCTTTCTACTGTTGTGTAAGTTCATGCCAGGAGATACTTGAATTTTGTCATTTATTCCTTGATTTGTCAGGACTGCACCCAGGCTGAGCTGACTTCATGGGCATGTGACCTGTATTGTTTCACTTTTACGGTTGCATTTAAAAGCAAGCATTATACAATGTAAAAATGAACAGTAAAATTCTTGCTAATAATTTAAATACTTAATTTTTCTTCACTTACAATGATATTAAATGACAAATAGATAATACTTTGACAAGTCAAGAGAGATACGACAGAACAAAGGGAAAAGCTTTATATTTTAGTGCTTTTAGCACCACCTTTTTTTCCTGCTTTTTAAGCAGGAGGGTCCCAAATTTGCATTTTGCCCCAGGCGCCATAAATTACGTAGCTGGCTCTATACCTAGGTATAGATAAATGGAATTCAGAGAGCCATTCGCTCGTTCAGCAACACTGACCGAACGCCTGCTCTGTGTACACCACAGCGGCATGTATAGGAGACGCAAAAATTAAATGTGCTTCCCCAGACTTAGCACCTGGGGGCTGGAGACATACCTGCAATCCGTTCTCGAAGATGCTGGGTCTTTGGGGATGGAGGCCCACATCAGGGAGCAGAAGTGAATTCCCAGTTGTGCCTGGAGTTGGGAAGAGTCAGGAAAGAATGCCAATTCAGATTGCATCGGAGTATTTGAATGCGTAAGATACTTTATTATATTTTAATTTTTTCTATCATTTATTTGTGGTGAGAGCACTTAAAATCTACTCTTGGCAATTGTCAAGTATACAATACATTGCTGTTAACTAGAGTCACCATGTTGTATGGTAGGTCTACGAGACACCTTGATATTATAAAGGATACAGACGAACGACCAGATGGAGAGAAGCACAGGGAAAGGTACGGAGGGGAAGCTCCCGTGCCCGTCATGAGCACACCACCCTTCAGCATCTCCATGTGTTCAGCAACCTGAAAGTTCTTCTTTTTTTTTTTTCCTTTTTTTCTGAGACAAGATCTCACTCTGTTGCCTGGGCTAGCGTGCAATGGTGAGATCACAGCTTGCTGCCACCTCCAACTCCAGGACTCAAATGATCCTCCTGCCTCAGCCTCCTGAGTATCTGGGACTACGGGCGTGCACCACGACACCTGGCTAACTTTTCTATTTTTTTGTAGAGACAGGGTCTCCCTGTATTGTCGAGGCTCATCTCAAACTCCTGGCTTCAAGCAAATCTCCCACTTCAGCCTCCTGAAATGCTGGGTTTACAGGCGTGAGCCACTGTTGCCGGCCTAGTAACACTTTCTTTGCTAAGATGAAACCACAGAGAAGAAGCACTGCAGATCGGAGGCTTTCTCATTCTCTTCTGCACCCTCACAGGATGGTGAGGGATGCCCAGCAGTTCTTTATTCAGACCTGAGACAGTGACTGCATTCTGCCAAGTAAGTGTCAGGACTGAAACCCATGTTATCTGCTTTCAAATTTGGTTCCACTCCATTCCAATCTTTGGTTCCACCTCAGTCTTCAATTTGACAACTGTTCCTGCTTTCCTGTTACTGACATTAAGAAATTAGGAAGTTATATAATATTTTACAGAACATTTTATTTTTTGCTTCATAATGAAGCTTATGTAAGGGTTCTTTTAAAGAACAGATCCTATTAGTGCATTTAAATTGTAATTTGTTTTATAAAAACTGACTTCTCCCTAACCACTATTACCCGGACTGAGGAATGCCTGTGGTCTGCAGCCAGCCTTGTGGGGTGGAGGCTTTGCAGTCAGGCCTGGGTGGAATCTGAGTCTGCCTTTGAGAAGCCATATAATTTTGTGACTGTAGTTAACCTCCTTGAGCCTCGACTTCCTCATCTGTAAAATGGGGGCAGCAATGACTGCTTCATGGTGACAGCAGAGGAGGGTTTAAGGAAATGATGTTGTAAAGCACCCAATAGATACTGGGTGCTCAGTGGATGCTTTTTCCTTCTTTTGAAAGACAAAACATTTTCTCCATCTTATTCCCACTTTCCAAGGTTTTTACCATGTGCAATCGCTCATTTTATACCAATGGGTTATTTTAAAATGAAAAAGAAACAGAAAAAAATATATACCAATGGACTATTTTATCTGTGTTTGATAAGTTGAAAAATTTATTTTACTTTCAATTTTCTATTAAGACATTGATAATAAAAGGAAAAGATAATTCTTCGATCTCAAAATTTTCTTTCTGTATTCACTTTCTGTCCCAATAGAGAAATCCTAGAATACTAAAAATTTTGGGGGGGGAGGTATCAGAGCCATCGAGTTGGATAATTTGAAAATTATGAGGCACTTTGGAGATCACCATAATAGCCTACATGTACAGGGGCTTACTCTGGGCCAGGCACTGTTCTGAGTACTTTCTGCGTACTCATTTGGTTAAATCTCACAAGGAGTCCTTGAGGGAAGTCTGTTATTGTCTCCCTTTCACAGATCAGGAAATGAGCACTGAGTTAAATGACTTATCCAAGGTTACCTTGGCTGGCCCAGGGCCCGCACCCTAACCACTTTGCTAAACTGTCTTAATTATGATGCGTGTCATACCCCCAAATTTATAGATGATAAGCTGAGATTATAAAGAATAATTGACTTGGCCACGATCACCGAGCTGCTTGAATGCAGGTTCATTCCCGGAACCCCAGCATCCTGACTGCCCCAGTCCAGAACTTCTACTCTCCCCAGAATTACTGGCAGGACAGCCTCATAACAGGCTCAAATTGGGAAACATCTGAGCTAGATCATAATATTTCTATTCCCGTGTCTTTCATTAAAGATGCATGATTTTTGTAATTCTTTCCTTTAACAGTAATTGCTATGTTTTGTCTTTCAGGAACCTGGGCAGGAGGAGATAAGCTAATATATCTGCCCATTGAGCCTTACAGTTTAAAATAATTATAAGAGAACACGGTGATGCTTCAGATACTGTCAGATGGTGAGGCATTTTCAAATCATAATTTTTTACACTATTCTGTTCTAGTATGGAGGAAAAACCTATGGGTGGAATGGAAAAGAGAGTAGTAAAAAGGCAGCTGAAAGTTGTCCGCTAGTTTCTTTCGTGGAAAACACCTGATCGAAGGTAGATGCAGGTGAGATTTGGATCTGTAGGTTAACCAAAAGTGTTTATTGACTACACTCTCACTTTGCCAAAGAACAGAATTTGGTATGTACGATGAGATTAGTAAACCAGGTTAGTAACCTGTAATATAGCTGTGAGAATAAAGAAATAAAGAACAAAGACAGCAAAGAGGGCAGATGCAAGGGTCCACACTGTCCTGTGGTCGAGCAAGGTCTTGTCTCAGCTTCCTGGCCACTATGACGTGAGGGGGGCATTCTCCTACGTCGGAAGTGAAGGAACACAGCATCGGTGCTTAGGAGAGGCAACACTGATTTGAATGAAATTCTAAAAGCAGTTTCTCTCAAATAGCATGATACAGGGAATATTAACCAGTAGCAGAACAGCCCCTGTATTAGTCATGGTTCTTCAGAGAAACAGAACCAATAGGAGACCGTGGAGGCTGTGACGTCCCAAGATCTGTAGCCGTGAGCTGGAGTCCTAGGAGAGCCCATGGTGCAGTTCCAGTCTCAGTCCAAAGGCGGAGAAGCAGGAAGCCGATGCGTAAGTGTCAGTCTGGGTTGAGTCTGAAGGCAGGAGAAGATCCACGTCCCAGCTCAAAGACAGTTAGGCAGAGAGAGCAAATTCTTTCTCACTCAGCCTTTTTGTCTCATTCAGATCTTCGTAAGATTGAAGGAAGCACACTCACCTTAGGGAGGGCAATCTGCCTTACTCGGTCCACCGCCTCTAATGTTAATCTGGTCCAAAACGGCCTCACACACTCAGAATCATGTTTGATGCATGAAAAGAACCACCACAACCCCCTTCTTTTTCAAACATAATCTTCTGCATCGCTCTAATTCCCGGCACAGATAAGAATCAGGATTTTGTACTACTATAAACCCACGTTATATCAAGAGTTCAAGTTTATAATTTACTTACAATAAACAGTCAATGAGGGAAAATGAGACTCTTTTGGTGAACACAAAAATATGGAATGAGCGGCTATGAATGGCAGCTGCAATCTTATATCAGCCTCAGGTCCCAAATTTCTGCATTGTGATTTGATTACACAATATTGAGATGAGTCTCACAGACAAATAGCTATAAAATGTAACTTCTTTGTGAGACTTGCCTTGATATACCAGAGTAGATCTCCATGAAAATCATTTGGAAGCTGGAAAGAGGAGTAGGAGAGAATGTTTGTTTCAAGGTTAAATCAGTGAGGGTATCGGCCCATGTCTGGCTCATAAGAAGTCAGAGAAAAGCACTAAGGACTTACAGAAAGTTGTAGAGAAACGCCACATTGTCACTTGTCATTGGGCACTCTCACAGTTGGATCTAGATCTGAAGAGATGAGCCCGGCTGGTCTGGCATTTGAGCCACATACAGGGGGACTGCAGCAGTCATGGGTTTCCTTTGATCAGATTTTGTATCCACAGGTCTGGATTTTTTTCAAAAAGTGCAGTGTAAACTGCATACTTTCTGATTCATAATGTATTTACTATTGTTACTTGCTAACAGTTAAATACCACCACTACTTATGTGTGCTGGGTACTTTTTTGAGTAGTGGACACACAACTCTCACTCTACAAACACACACACACAGATGAAATTTGACTTGCAATGGGGCAACATCTGGACAAACTCATTGTAAATTGAAAACATCATAAGCCAAAATACATTTAATATCCCAATAAACCTGATAAGTTGAAAAACTGTTGAGTCAGACCTTTGTAAATCCAGATGCTCCTCAACTTACAGTGGAGTTATGTCCTGAAAAACTCATCACAGAATAAAAAAATTATAAGTCACACCATTGTAAGTTGGATACTGTCGATAAACATAGCAGCTCCCCAGATAATGCTATTTTGTTCAACATTTCATTGAAACTTTGATAAGAAAAAAAAATCGCTTCCCTTCTGGCCAGAGCCACTGTCGGTGTGGAGCTTGCATGTTCTCCCCACATCCGCGTGGGTTTTCTCTGGAAACTCTGGTTTCCTCCCATGTCCCAGAGCTGTCACGTTAAGGTGAGCTGGTGTATCTACATCATGCCCCTCAGATGGGAGGGGTCCTGTCCGAGGCCGGTTCTCACTTTGCACCCTGAGCTGGCAGGACAGGATCTGGTCACCCGTGACCCTAAACTGGAATAACTGGTTAAATAATAATCTTACTTGTTAATCTTTCTTAAATGTATGGATAGCTCACATCTATTTCAGTGTTTAATATTAGACGTGTTTTGATGTTTAGAAGTTTGGTGATGTTTTTGTGACCAGGAATATGCCATAGTAATGTAACTCTTATTTATATAAATTACTGTGTGGTAAAATTGGTTTTGCTATATATCATTTCACTTAAAATTACAGTTTCCAAGAACCTATGGATGATATTAAGTGAGGACTTACTGTATTTTCATTTGCTAGGGCTGCTGTAATGTCATCTAACAAGGTTCTATAAATTGAGTGGCTTAAACAACAGAAACTTATTTACTTACGGTTCTGGAGGCTGGAAGTCCAAGATCAAGGTGTTGGCAGGATTGGTTCCTTGTGAGGGTCATGGAAAAAGAATACGTTCTAGGCCTCTTTTCTTGGTTTGTAGATGGCTGTCTTCTCCTCGAGTCTTCACATTTTCTTCCTTCTGTACATATCTGTGTCCAAATTTTTCCTTCTTATAAGGACACCAGTCATATTGGATTAGGGCTCATGCTGATCGCTTCATTTAAAATCAATTACCTCTGTGAAGACGCTATCTCCAAATAAGGTTGCATTTTGAGATACTGAGGTTTGGGACTTCAACATACGGATTTTTTAGGAACACAATTCAATCCATAACTATACATGTATAATTATGTGTACATATATATATTGACATATATATGTATTTGCACATGTGTATATACAAATACGCACACATAAACTCATTTAATCCTCAAAACAAGCCTTTGAGGTAGATACTATACTTATTCCCTGTTTAAATACGAAGAAAATAAAGCACAAAAAGGTTAAAGAATTTAGGCAGAGCCCCACAGCTACCAAGTTCCAGAGCTGAGATTTGAATCCGGAGCTTGAGGTTGTGGCAAGGTTCACACAACAGTGAGTTTTCCTGGCAGCACAAGGTAACACGTCAATAGAATGCAAAGGGTTAAAATTAGGGACTTACTCTACTGAGTTTTTAAAATTTAGTTTTCTGAATTGTAAAAAGATGCAGAAATGATATCTGAAAGAATATTTTGCAGCACTTCAGAAGCAAGATGGCTTGGAAAACCTCATCTATGCTTATTAGAAGTTGGCAAAGGCCTAACCCAAACCGCAGCCCGTAAGGTGTCTGTGCTGACACTCTGCTGTGCTGGCCTGGTCTGCCAGTGGCCTGTGTGCCCGGCGTCAGCTGGTTGTCATATATACACCCAACCTTGAGTATTCCTGAGAATAAATGAATACCAGTGAGTAGTTTTTGAAGATCCAAAGTGTAAAGACCCCATTGGAAACATAGTGGGTGTTGTCATGGGTAAGACAAGTGTGGCCTTTACCTGGTCCAGGTGTGGGATCACTGACAGGCTCACTCACCTGTTCTCCTCTCCTTCCATCAATGGATGGCAAGAAAGAAAGAGCAAGCCGTGAGATATCTGCCATTTTAGGTTATAATCTGCTTCCCAATTGTCTTTCTCACCTTGGAGAAGCTTTGTAACCTCATTGTGTTTCTGTGTCCTCATCTGCAAAGTGATACTTGTTGACTAAGCCATTTATCTGTTGAGGAGCCTGTTAAGGGCCATCCATGCAGTGGGCATTGCAGGGCACAGAAGTCTAAAACACAGAGTGTCTGGTGGTTAAGAGCATGGTCTCAGAGCCAGTCTTCATGAGTTCAAATCTCACATGGAAGCTGCTGAGCTGCCACCTTGGTAAGCTATTACATTTCTCTGTGCCTCAGTTTTCTCATCTGTAAAACAGGAATCCTAATAATAACCACCTGGGGTTGTTATGAGGCTTTAACGACTTAATGTTTGTAAGTATTTAGAGCTGAGATTGGCACATCCATGCTATGTGTTTATTAAATCTCTGGCTTTAAAGAATTTACCCTGCTGTTAGGTTGGAAAAATGTGTACTGATGGAGCTATCCATAATTGCCTAACCCATACCATAATGTTCTAGGAAAGAGTATGA
Organism: Avahi laniger; assembly: GCA_963575035.1. Classification (NCBI taxonomy): domain Eukaryota; kingdom Metazoa; phylum Chordata; class Mammalia; order Primates; family Indriidae; genus Avahi; species Avahi laniger. The sequence continues at coordinate 18,115 of CAUYSK010026840.1, read as the reverse complement.
CTTGACAGTCTGGAAGAGTCATGGGAATTAAGGGACTCAGAGAGGAGAAAGTCACTGAGTGTGTGTACTGTGTGCTGGGCACTGAACTAAGAACTGTGCATGTACTTTCTCTTAATCTTTTAAACTGTCTTGGGGTGGTGGCCAATATTATCTCCCCCATTTTACAGCTGAGAAAATTGAGGTTTCGAGAGGTCAAGCCTGGTACTCAAACTTCCGAGCGTCAAAGCCAGGACTTATGGGGTCCCTCTGAGTCCAGAAGGAGGAGGGGAGGGGAGGATGGAGGCTGAGTTCCTGGGCTTTGGGGAGGAGCCCCACATGGTGAGACTATTGGTTGGACCATGTGGTCTGGATCTGCTTGGGCACATTAAGGGTCCTCAGTAGGATACTTACACTGCCCATTTCAGAAGCCTCCTTGGACTGAGGGGTCCTTGACAGGTGTCTTGCTGTGCTGCAGAAATAATCCAGTGCCAATACTTTATGCAGTGATTTGATTAGACTTCATTCCTTAGACTTTAAAAGATAAGACTTTAAAAGAAGACCATATTTTTAACATTAATAAATAAATGTTTTAGCTCAGCGTTGCTAACCACACTTGATGCTGATAAAGCTTTCCTTGAAGAGAGAAAGAATGATGTTCCATGTTCAAGAATTTCTGGAATCGATTATGTTTTTGTTAATTGTTTTTTTCCCCCTTCTTCTGGCCTTCCCCTAACACAGAAAGTGAAATCTGGGGTTAAGCCTCTCTCACTGATGGATGGCACCCAAGGGCAATGCACGCATTTTTCAATAGTCTACTTTGTTTTTCCAAAAGTCTCTGAGCAGCCATTACATAAGTCTAAGGGACCCAGGGTCAACTTCTATTTATGGGACAGATTCTTCACGTTTGTTTATTTCACCTGAAAATCTAACCCAGAGGAAATGTTTGAGGATATTGACCTTTAAACGCTATGGATAAAACTCTTGTTTCTTTTCCATGCTTAACAACAAAAGCAACCACCACAATTACAACAATAGCAGTTACTTCCTGAATGTTTAATACATTCCAGGCACCCTATTAAGGGCCTTTCATGCGTAATCTCATTTAATTCTTCCTGTAACCCTGCGAGTTAGGTGGTGTTTCAATCTCTATTTTACAGATGAGGAGACTGAGGTTTAAGAAAGTTAGATCAGGTGGGCACAGGGGCACATGGCCAGCTACTGGTAGAGAAGGAATTTCAACCCAGTCCTTCTGCCTCTGGAATCAAATTCCTAAATCTTCTTTAAATGCAGCTCTAGCAGTGAGTGGGTCCTACCTTCCTGAACAATTGATGAAGCACAGTGTTGTGTGTGTGGGATTCCAAAGCAAAGGAGGCAGACCTACCTCAGCCCAGAGACCCTGGAACATCGACTACATGCCCAGAACCAGAGCCAAGGCACAGTGTCGCACCACACAACCTGACCCATGAACGGCCAGCAAGTGAAGCTTCGGACTTTTAACGCTTCACAGCTGGAGGAATCACCTGAAACCATCAGTTCTTACGCCGCCTTCCTGCTCAATAATGTTACCCAGGTGTGTGCTGCCTCCAAGTAGGATGATGATCCACTGGCCCCTCCCATTCTAGTACTGAATATCTCACTCCCTGGGAAACTCCTCAGTTCTGGGAAAATGGTGACTGTCTCTTACCCTACCTCTAAGAGAGCGTTTCAAATCACCAGCCTGATTTTCTACATCTTATTATCAATCCCACTGCTTTTCCATGCTGTGAACTCTGTCAGTGCCAGGCCAGCTGGCTGGAGCTGCCGTCTGAGAAAGACTCCCTCCTTGCACAAACTCTAGCCAGGCTCCTACGCACTCTCTTCTCAACTAGACCTCAACTTTGGTCTATGAGGACTTGAACAAACACTAGCGTAGTTCCCAACAGCTCAAGACTGCATTCCTAGGGTGACCCCATTCCCCACTAACGTGCCTGCCTGAAAAAACTCAGGGCTGCCAAAAGAATTTATGTTTGTTGCAGCCAACACCCGAAGATAGGGCCGCTGCCTCCCAGCCTCTGTGGGAGGCTAGGAGACCAACTCCCATGGCCCCTGTTAGCAAACTCAGATAGGGAGGTGTCACATGGACTATGCACCCTTCCTGCTGTTTGTAATGTGTCGGTTCTCTGTCTCTGCTGAGCCTCTGCTCACCCCTCTCTGTTCCCTCGTCTCCCTTTAAAGTCCTGTCACCTCTGTAAAATTGAAGTTGTGTTCCGTTCATGCTGGACTTTTTTCCTTGTTGCAATAACATATTATTGATTGAAATTTGTCCTTACTGCTGTCACCAGTGTCCAGCTTCGTTCATCTGTAACTCCTGCCTTCTATGTGTTGCCTCCAGTGCCTCCCCCCTGTCTGCCCCCTCCCCCGCCCAGCCCACACATAGGATCTTCCCTCTAAGGTCCTGCTAATCTCCATGGGTCTGCAGGGCCTGTGCCCAACTCTGTTCATCCCTACTCCAGCTCTTCGTATTGTCCTTCTCTGACCTCCTGTGACATTTGTGTTTGGTGCATCTCCCTGGGGAAACAAGATGTTATATTGCTTTCTATACAGACATTCTATTTCTGCATTTAGTTTTGGGCCTTTTGATGGCAAGAACAATGTCTCATGGCTCTTTGTGTACCCTGGGCCTCAAGAAGGCTTGCACATAACAACCAAAACTGTGTGTTGTCAGTGTTGGCTCACAACAGATGACTGACTGTGTACAGTGGCTCATGCCTGTAATCCTAACACTTTGGAAGGCTGAGGCAGGAGGATCCCTTGAGGCCGGGAGCTGAAGACAAGCCTGAGCAACATAGAGAGATCCCATCTCTATAAAAAAGTTAAAAAATAAACCAGACATGGTGGCCTGTGTCTGCAGTCCCAGCTACTGTAAAGGCTGAGCCAGGAGGCTTGTTCGAGCCCAGGAGTTTGAGGTTGCTGTGAGCTATGATTGCACCACCACACTACAGCCTGGACAACAGAGTGAAGCCCTGTCTCAAACAAAAATATCTTTTCATTACTTACCTTCCCTTAGAAAACAATGTCTCCATTTCATAAGAACAAAGATCCCCAGGAAAAAAAAATACATGTGTGTGTGTGTGTGTGTGTGTTTGTGTGTGTGTGTGTATTTATCCTTGGATGGTTAGGATGATGAAATAGCTGAGAGCACGGCCTTTTGGAGCCTTGGAGTTCCATTGGCCTGGAGTTCCTCACTCCTTAGTTCCCCTTTAAAAAAAATCATGGACAAATTTACTTTCCCCCTCTGAGCCTCATTTCATCAACTATAAAACGAGCATATCACAGTCTTCAGTGGATGATGGTGACTGTGAGGATTAAATGTCACAATAGTATCTACTATATAGGAAATATCAGTAAATGAAATCAATGGAAAACATCTACCCAACCACACAAAACGTAATAGGGATAGGCAGTTACCCACATGTGCAATTAGAGGGAGGAAAGGAAAGTGGTGAAGTAGAAGCTGGAGTGATTGGGGTGTCTGGAATTTTGGGTCAGGAGATCTAGAAAGACTTCTTGGAAGAGGGGATGGGAAAAGAAGAAGAAAAATTGTCTTTTATTTATTGGGCTTCTATCTTGTGCACAATATATTTTGCATACTGCACTTCATTGAATTCTCAGAACAATGCTGTAAAATATGGTATTAGTCCCATAATTTACAGATATTGATGCTTTTCTGTGGTCACAGATTTAATAAGAGGCCCAAGCCCATCTCATTCCAGAGCTGTGATTTCCCTGCTTGGCTACCCTTGCTTCCTTACCCAATTACAAGTCTGCGGGTATGTTAACAGCTTTGAACTTTCTTTGCAGCTCCAAACAGTTGCTCTATCTTCTCTGATCGAAAAATCTGTATAGGGCTGGATTAAGACATTGACTTCACCTGGGAAGCCCCTCCAGCCTACTTTGACCATATTGGCTTGTGCAAATAACAGGTGTGTTTGATTGTAAGGAACAGAAATCCCACCTAAAGTAATTTAACACATTGAAAAAAAAATTTCCTTGGGGCCATGATGTTTTATTACAAAAATAGAATAAAAACTTTGAAAACAAAACAATCTTTTCTAATTTAATGAAAAATTTTTTATTTTTTGTTTTCTGTGCCCATAGGTATGGTGAATAAGGTAAAGAGACATGTGAGTTACATATGCTATACGAGGACCTGGGCTCAAAACTGGCGTAAGTTAAATACAACTTGCATGGCAGTTAATGTGTTAAATAATGAGGAAATTTACTTTTTCTTGTAATGGAGGACAGGAGTTAGGGAAGGCTCCAGACACAGTACTCTAATCCATGGGTCTATGGCTTTATTTCTCTGCAAGTCTTTGTATTCCTTCCGGTAGCCGTTATCCAAATATGGGCTTTGTCCTGAAGGGGCTGCCCTCGGGATTTCAAGAGGGCTGTTCTTAACTGCTTGGACAAGTGGCTTCTTCATTTTTTGTGAGTGAGAGAAAAATCTCCCCCTTAATCATGGACCAAGTATTCCTTTTCTTCAGTCTGATTGGGCCAGTTAGGTTGTGTGTGGGTTCCCTGGACCAATAGCAGTTAACAAGGGGAGTGCTTTGTACTGATTGGCTCAAGTCAAGGTACCTAAACCAATCATCAGCAAGAAGGATAGGATTATTTTGATTGGCCGATGGTAATTAGGACTCATTTCTGTAGTCAGGATTGGTACATAGACTACAAGTGGAGAGAAGCAAAATTCTAAATATGCTACATCTAGTAGCATATCTAGTATAGTATGGCTATGACTGATCAGAATGGGTACTAGCTGTAAACAACCAATTAAGTCTGTCTGTCACGTATTAGCTGATCATTAATCCTAAATACCTAACCACAATGTGGGATTTCCTAAGAAAGAATGGATCCGGGATAGGCAGCCAACAGTGACTGCTAAGTTTTCTATGTCTCTATGTGAGCCTTAGGCTTGATGGACAGCTAGGGCAATCCCCAATCTCAGATTTCTAGTCTGAAAGCTCAATATCTGTGGCCACAGTGATTAGGCAATCTTTACCTGTAACTTTCTTTTTAAATTAGTCTCATCCAAAAGGTAAGCCTAAATTTCATCTGACCCACTCAAGTCCAGGTTCCTCCTATGTAGGGACAGGATAGCAAGTTAATTCAAGTCTCACCTCTGTTTAAGGCCAGAGAAAAACATAACTCTGCTTAACACACAGGCAAAGTGAGTAAACCTAGGCACTGCCTAGAGTCATCTTCATGTCAAGTGAGAGCTTTAAGAAGATGCTAGCTGGTCTTTTCTCTGGTTTACTCAGTCCTTACAAATCCTGACTAATTGGGAGCATAGGCAGCTTAAATTCGAGGCAGATTTGATTATGGAAGGTTTTAAGAGATGCACAGTATCAATTTCTAATGCAGGCAGTGAACTCAGATTAAGGAGGGATGTCTTGTAAATCCCCTAATATTTATAGATAAGAGTGATTAATAATGAGCTTATCAATTATTTGTGTTATTGTTTGCTTTAAAAGTGTCTATGGTGGCTTAACACTAGTGTGTTCTGCCAATTACTTTCACCTTTCCCCAGAAATCTTGTTTGCACTATTGATTTGGACTATCAATACCAAGTCTGAAACAATAAGGATTTGGCCTATTCCTGATCTTGCAAGGAAGATTGAAATCTTATGTGTTCATCAGGTCGATTTTTTATTGGATGCACAAAAAGGGTGTTTGGTCTTTGGGTGCCAGTTATTGGGGAAGTCAGATGGAAAGAAGAGGGTTTTTTGCAGTTACAATTATTTTTTAGGGGAAAATGTGCAAACTTTATCTTTAGAATATATATTTATTGTTAAGATTTTTAATTTTCAATTAACAAGTAAAATCATATATATTTATGGTGTACAACATGATATTTTGATACATACATTGTGGAAAGGCTAAATCAAGCTATTTAACATATGTATTATCTCATATATTATACTTCTACTTTTTGTGGTGAAAATACTTAAAATCTACTCTCTTAGCAATTTTTAAGTACATATATAATAGATTATTATTAACTATAATCACTGTAATGTACAATAGATCTCTTGAACTCACTGCTCCTGTCTAACCGAAGTTTTGTATCTATCCTTTGACCAGCATCTCTCCAATCCTCCCACCTCCCAGCCTCTGGGAACCACCATTTTACTCCCTGCTTCCACGAATTTGACCTTTTTTATACTTCACATATGAGTGGGATCATGTGCCTGGCTATTGTACTTAATAAAATGTCTTCCAGGTACATCCATGTTGTCTCAAAGACAACATTTTCTTTTTTAAGCCTGAATAGTATTCCATTGTGTGTGTGTGTGTGTGTGTGTGTGTGTGTATCTATCACATTTTATTTGCCCATTTATCCATTGATGGATACTTCAGTTGATTCCATATCTTGACTAATGTGAATAGTGCTGCAGTGAACATGGGAGTGAGGATATATCTTCAATATACTAATTACATTCTTTTGCATATATACTCAGTAGTGGAATTGTTGAATTATATGGTAGTTCCGTTTTTAATTTTTTGAGAAACCTCCATACTGTTTTCCATAATTGCTGTACATTCCCACCAACAGTATATAGGGTTTCCTTTTCTCTACATATTTGCCAACACTTGTTACCTTATATCTTTTTGATAATAACCATTTTAACAGGTGTGAGGTGATATCTTATTGTGGTTTTAATTTGCATTTCCCTGATGATTAGTGATACTGATAATTTTTTCATATACCTGTTGGCCATTTGTATGTCATCTTTTGAGAAATATCTACTCAGGTCCTCTGCTCATTTTAAATCAGGTTATTTGTTTTCTTACTATTGTGTTGTTTGAGTTCCTTATGTATTTTGGATGTTAACTCCTTATCAGATGTTTGATTTGCAAATATATTCTCACATTTTGTAGGTTGTCTCTTCACTTTGTTGATTGTTTCCTTTGTTGTGCAGAATCTTTCTAGTTTGATGTCATCCCATTTGTCTATTTTGCTTTTGTTGCCTGTGCTTTTGTGTTATTTGCCCAGACCTGCATCATAGAGATTTACGCTTATCTCAAGGATATATTACATGGAAATATAGAAGAGAAGTTTGTATAATCTGAATGTGAACAGTAAAATCAATCTAGAGAAATAAGTATTCTGAAGGCTGGCAATGTGGCCAAGAGGAAAGAGCACTGGAATACAAGGAACCTTGTTTTGCACTGGCTAGCTACCTTGAACAAGTCACTTAACTTTTCTGGGCCTTAGCCCGTTGATCTAGCATTTTTAGTGGACTAGTGGTAGCAAACAGTCATGCTCACAAGAGAAAGACAGAAAATACATGTGGGCCTTGGAAGCCAATGAAACAGCCAACAAAACCCCAACTTTACCATGAGGCTGGGAGGCAATAGGAGGCAATAGTGGTGGGGTCTATGGCAGAGCACAGCTCCATCTAAAGGGGGAAGTTCACTATTCAGCTTCAAACTGAATGCAGGCCCTGTGTGGCCGGATCCGATTTTTTTTTTTTGAAGAGAAGCTGAAAAATCAAGACATTTATATCAAATTTCTTAGCTGTTAAATATTGATTGGAACAATAAATCTGTGTGGACCAACACTCTGTGAACAAAATGACATTTTTCTCTAGGCTGAATTCAGCTTGGGTTGCTAATTTACAACCCATAAACAAGATGAACTGAGAAATCTGTTCCAGGTACTGAATTCTGTGGCTCTGTGAGTTTAACGTGGAATGTGTCCTTGACGTCACAACATATTAGAGTTGGAAGTGGTCTTAGTGGGTGTCTGGTTTGCCGCTCATGCATCACCCCTGACAGTTGCCTGACCTCTGTTAGCTCTTCCACAAAATGGATTGTTCTGCTGCAGGAAGGGACTTTGTTTGCAGCTTTTTCTTGTGTTAAGAAGAAACCCCTTAACCAACAATTTCTCCTGTTGGTCCCAATTCTGTCATCTGGAGCAACACAGGACACCTCTGTGGTCACTGTGGGCTTTAGACACAGACAAGCCTGCTCTATCCCCCAACATGAGCCAGAAATCTCTTTCCTCGGCAGATTCAGGACTTGGAAAGACCCCAGAACCTTAGATGAGCTAGAGAAGGGAATTCAAATAAAACCCCTTCCATCATTACTATATGTCATGGTGGAATGCAACTTTGGACTGCTCTTGGCTGAGCCAAATTCCCCTCACATGGGGGAAGGGTGTGGGGGTGGGGCGGTGCAGACAGCAGATCTACAGCTAGTCTGTTGTGAGGGATGAGGGATGCTGACTCGATATGCCGCCTTCTGAGGGTCACTACTGGAAAATCTCTATTCTCTAGGATGGTCAAACTGGGGATGTCATTTTATCCCAGAAGAATGGCTCTGTGTACTGTGTCCACCTCTCACCTCATTGAGTATAACATTAAGACATTTTCTCCCCACACAGGACAGTGCCTGAAATCACTTTCTCCTCCTTAGCCCCTTGCCAGGCCCTTTCATATAGCAACAGAGATGAGAGTTTTCCCGGCTGGAGGGAGGCGGGTGAACTTTCTGCTGCTTGTGATTGGGCGCATGGAGTTCAGAGGCTGCACGGGCACCTGTGTCCGGGTGTGGGGAGCGGAGTCTTTAAGAGAAGCTGAGGGGGCTGGGCACGGTGGCTCACGCCTGTAATCCTAGCTCTCTGGGAGGCCGAGGCGGGTGGATTGTTTGAGCTCAGGAGTTCGAAACCAGCCTGAGCAATAGCGAGACCCCGTCTCTACTAAAAATAGAAAGAAATTAATTGGACAACTAAAAAAAATATATAGAAAAAAATTAGCCGAGCATGGTGGCACATGCCTGCAGTCCCAGCTACTCGGGGGGCTGAGGCAGGAGGATCGCTTGAGCCCAGGAATGTGAGGTTGCTGTGAGCTAGGCTGACACCACGGCACTCCCTCTAGCCTGGGCAAAAGAGTGAGACTTCGTCTCAAAAAAAAAAAAAAAAAGAGAAACTGAGGGGCTTAGCTCCTGTTCAGAGCTGTTCTGTGGGGGGTGAAATGCTTCATTCTAAATGCGACTCTGCATTACAGTGGAGTCTTCATGACATATTATGCAGATAATCTTTCCCATGCTCTGTGATTCGACCCATAAGGCCAGAACAGGGAAATTAACTAGGTGTAATAAATAATATAGAATCTGGTGAATATTTAGGGTCTGGTAATGATGATAAATCAGGTTTGAAATGTTCCTTGAGGAGATTGTGAGATTCTGAGAAATGAAGCCAGGAAGATTGATTAGAACCTATTGCTGCTCAGAAAATCTACTGCAAAAAATACAGAGAGGTATTGCTAGGCTAATAGGAAAGGTGAATATAATCCACCTTGGTCTCTAAAAACCAAATGGGTGTAATCAACAAATGTCATTGTTCTTATGGGCTAATGCATAGGAGAGCAAAAGACACCCCAAAGCACGCATGGGATTGTTGATTTGATCTGTGATCTCAAAAAAAGATCACCTTAGGCCTTTTCTATGGTCCTTGTGTCCTCCAAAGCCTTATTTATTTATTCAGTCTTTGTTAATTTGTTTATTCATCTGTCCAATTTTAAAGAATGACCCCTATTGAAGAAATGAAGGTTATGTTTTTAAGAGTTCATGTCACTAGAATCTGTTTTTCTTAGGGCCACGTACTTGTTTTTCAGCTCTTGGAGTGAAGATTCACATCCTACATTTGGTATGGAAGCTGCACTCAGTGGTGGGCGGGGGAGAGGGAATTACATTAAATAAGTTAGCGATAAATCACACCTTTCCCCTCAAGTCTGGCCCAACTTGATTGGTGAACTTAGCAGTATCGTAAAGTATCAAACCTTTTCGAAATTGTGAGAAAAGAGTGGCCCTAATCCTGCAGTATTGAAAACAAAAACGGCAGACAATCCTTGAGTGTTTGTGAATAAAGGAGGGCACATAAAGAATGAGGACGTGGGGAAGAGCTGTAGCTGAGTGTGAGTGGACCATGGTTCAAGTTGTAATGAGCACTAAGAAGATGGGCTTTGGGCTCAGAGGGGCCTTGGTCCACAATTAGCTGTGTGATCTTGGGCAAGTGACTTGACGCCTCTGAGCCTCAGTTTTGGCCTGGGTAGAACGGAGAGAATAAGTTTGTATCTTGTGTGAATTAAAGGAGATAATGTGTGTCAGTGGCTAGCACTGAGGGTGGCCTACAGTGGCTCCCTTTTCCCCACCTCATGGCCTTCTGTCTCCGTGTACATCTGTGTGATGGTTAATTCTGTGTGTCAGCTTGAGCGAGCCACAGGATGCTCAGATATGTGGTCAGACATGATGCTGGGTGTGTCCACAGGATGTTTTTGGATGAAATTAACATTTAAATTGGTAGACTGAGTAAAGTAGATGGCCCTTCCCCATGTGGTGGGCCTTATCTAATCAGTTTAAGGCCTAAATAGATCAAAAGGCTGACCCTCCCCCAGGAAAAAGAATTCTTCCTGCCTGACAGCCTCCAAACTGGGACATTGGCTTTTTTCCTGCCTTCAGACTCAAACTGAAGCGTCCTCTCTTCCTGGGTCTTGAGTACTGGCCTCTGGACTGGAACAAAGCCGGCTGCTCTCTGGGGTCTCCAGCTTACCGTCTCACCCTGCACACATCTTGGGACTTGAAGTCTCCATAATTTTGTGAGCTAACTCCTTATAATAAACCCCTCTCTCCGTTGTATACATGCATCCCACTGGTTCTGTTTCTCTGGAGAACTCTATTGCTACCTTGTTCAGTCCCTTGAACATAATCAGCATTTAATATCTGTTAGTTCATATACAGAGCCAGGCAGTCAGAAAGCATTTGCTCTAAACCCACAGAGCTGATGGGCTGCCTCAACACTGCTCTCTGATCTCCTCGTCTGGATCCTGGGTCTTTGTGGGAGCCTGGCTGAACATCGTGCTGCGGGGAAGGTGTACAGTGTGAGACAGAATCCTCACTCTCCTCCCACACGTGTGCGCACACAGGCACAGCATACCAGGCAGAGATGAGTTCCTGTGTTCCAGAACCTTCCCTTTGTTCTGTCCCCATGTCCCAAAGGGAAGAGAGCTGATGGTGGCAAACCAGGTTCCCAATTAAAAACCAGACACGAAAGTAGTTTTTCTTTCCTTCTTCTTCTCTTAATGTGAAGTATGAATAAAAACATCGATTCTGTATAAATAAATTATTTGATTAAACAGGACATCAGTGTGTTCAATGGTTAGACCTGCCAAGAAACGCAAGGCAAGTTGATAATGGTTTTCCTAATTTACTCAAGGATTAATAATGCAGGAAGCTCATCAGATATGTCTGCAGATAGATTTGAAAGAATTAGATCCCCAAAGCTAGGGAAGTGGTGATGAAGGAGGAAAACTATTGCCACAAAGCTGGTTTTACTGCTGGAGAGCTCTGAAGCTGCAGAAAGCCATGTTAAAAATCACATCACAGATCTGTCTTTGGCTAGAAAAGGAAATTGAAAGTTAAAGAGAAACTTCCCTCTCAGACTCGATTCTATTAATCAGCTTCCATACTGGGCGGTCTGTTTAAAGATTGGCCCATTAAGGCTACTGTGCACTAATGAGACCCTTCCCCAGTGGGCCGTCCCGTCGTGTGACTGCACTGTCTGACAGGAAGTGGATTATCATAAGAAGGACTCTCATAGATGAACAGTGGTGTGTCACTGTAAGGGTTTCTAAAAATATGCATACTGTCTTCAATCGGCTGCAAATTGCGGCTGATTGAAGGCACCAGGGGTATTTTATGACAGATAAATATGTAGTTAAGACGCCTGCTATCCCTGAAGGAGATGGAATGGACCTTTGGAATATGTTTCACTCTCAAACGTTTCCCTGACTGAATCACCATATCACAGCTCTGGAATATTTCTACTGCTCGCTTCTTTGAGGCATAAAGGAGTGAAGCCATGACCACCCATGAACATCTGAGTCCCAATTCACTGATTCGTTTATCTCTGCGGGGTGGACAGGAGACAATCACAGTATTCCGCCATCTTCCCTCCCTCCCTCCACTCCTTTCCTTCCTTCCTTCCTCCCTCCCTCCATCCTTCCCTTTCTTCCTTTTTCTTTTTGTTTGACAGTGGCCATTCTCGTGGGTGTGAAGTGGTGTCTCACTGTGGTTCTGATTTTCACGTCCCTAATGATTAGTGATGTTGAGCATCTTTCCACGCTCTCATTGCCCTTCGTATATCTTCTTTGGACAAATATCTAGTCAAGTCCTTTGCCCATTTTTTAGTGACTTAAATCAATAGCACCCATTTATTTTATCTTTCACATTTCTAGGGGTGATTGGGCTGAGTTAGGCAGTTCTCCCTCAGGGTCTCTCATGTGACCGCAGTCAAACGGGCTGGAGCTGGAGCTATCTAACAGGATTGCTCACTCACATGTCTGATGGTTGAGCTAGCTGTCCACGTGACATGGGCTTCCTCATAGCATGGCAGCTCTGTTTCAAGGGCAAGCCTTCCAACTATTGCCTTTTATGACCCAGCCTGAGCAATAACACAACATCACTGTCTTCACACTTAATTTGTTAGCAGTCACTTAGGCCAGACAATATTCAAGAGGAGAGGAATTAGACTTCATCTCTTTGTGGAAAGAACGTCAAAAAATTTTGCAGTTGTGTTTTAGTTGCCTTGTGTTTTTTTTTTTTTTCATTTATTTTTTTCCTGTGGAGACAGAGTCTCACTCTGTTGCCCTGGGTAGAGTGCAGTGGTGTCGTTGTAGCTCACTGCAACCTCCAATTCCTGGGCTCTAAGCAATCCTCCTGCCTTGGCCTCCCAGGTAGCTGAGACTACAGGCATGTGCCTCAGTGCCTGGCTGGGTTTTTTTTTTCCTTTCTTTCTTTTTAGTAGAGACGGGGTCTCGCTCTTGCTCAAGCTATTCTTGAACTCCTGAGCTCAAGTGATCTTCTCACCTCAACCTCCCAGAATGCTAGGATTACAGGCGTGAGTCACCGGGCCCAGCCTGCAGATACGTTTTCAAAACATCACAGATAGTTAGAGAAGATCTCTCAGAATAGAAACTCACATGAAGAGGATGAAGGTGTGTAAAGGTCTTGAGAAAGGAGATGTAAGCAAAGAGAACCACAAGATTAAAACCCTGACGTGGAAGTGTATCTGGCTTGCTCAAGGAAGAATTGTTAGCTAAGTAAGGACTTCAGCTTTTATTCTGGGAAGGGGAGCCTGTGGAGAGTTCTAAACAGAGAAGTGAATCATCTTGGAGAGAAGATGTTGGATTGGACCCAAAGTGTTGGAAGTGCTGACAAGTTCCTTCATCCATTTTTAAATCATGTTGTTCTTTCTTTTTGTTATTGAGTTGTAGGACTTCTTTATGTAGTCTGGATATTAATCCCTTCCCAGATAGATATATGATTTGCAAATATTTTTACCATTTTGTGGGGTGCAGTTGCTTTTTCACTCTGTTATTAGAGTCCTTTGATGCATAAAAGTTTTAAATTCTGATGAAATTCAATTTATCTATTTTTTGTTTTATTGCCTGTGCTTTTGATGTCATTTTGTCTTTGCCAAATCCAATGTCATAAAGCTTTTCCCTTGTTTTCTTCTAAGATTTTTATAGTTTTAACTCTCACATTTAGGTCTTCGATAGATTTTGAGTATAAGGTGTAAGGTAAGGGAAAGACCCAACTTCATTCTTTTGCATGTGGGTATCCAGTTTTTCCAACACCATTTGTTGAGAAGACTGTCCTTTTCCTGTGATTCTTGCCTTCTTTGAAGACAAGCTTCCTCTGCATCTTGGGTTCACATGGCAGAAAAGAGAGCCCCTGAAGGTATATACTATCTGTCTAGTATATACTATCTATCTTGTTCTAGTTCTGCATATTGCTGTCTTCATGGACCACTCATTGACTTAGTGTCCAGAGGGTTGCGGCCACTTGACTGCTGGGGACTCCCTTGCTAGAATCATTAATTCAACAAATATTTATTAAGCATTTCCCAGGTACCCAGTGGTATTCTAGGCACAGGGATGCAGCAGTAAACAAAGCAATTTCCCTGCCCTTGAGGAGCTTTCATTGTAACCATCACTGAAGTGGAGAAGAAAGGGTCGCTTCAGAGAGTGGGCGTTAGAAAGACAACCCGATAGATGCCCACTACAGTCAGCAAACAACGATCTATATTAAACCACATGGCACTGTTCCTCGGCGAGCAGGTCTGTACAAACCTACCCCCAAAGGCCAGAAAGCTGAGAGGCCAAAGAAAGAGGCTGACCAATCCAGTTTCTCAGAAAGAAACATTTAATAGGAACTTATGAACAGAAGCCGTGTCTCGGGCGGCCACAGAGGAGGTGGTGGGTCCCTTCACTGGTACCGCCAGACCCAGGGCTTGTATATCATAGGAAAGGAATGTGTAGGACAATTGACGTCAACCCCTCGGGGAAGGGCAAGAATTTGCCTAAGGGCAGGATTTTCAGTAAGTAAGTGAAAGTAGAAACCTTAGAGGCATTCCTGGAATTGGGGTTAATCAGAAATCAACACGGTGGATCAGCATCCAAGACGGGGTTGTTCATAAGTAGATGCTAAAAGAAAAAAAGCAAGCAAGACGGAGTTGCTTTAGCCTCCACAGACACTGGTGCCTATGCCAAGAAGCTGTAGTAGAAACTGTCATGTTCTAATTATGAATTTCTTTTAAAAAGAGCATTTATTTGACAGACAAATTAATCCAGATTATATTTTATGTTACGGAAACACCATTTCTAAATGCAAAGAACAATTTTTGTAATGTAGAATAAAATAAGTGTTAATAAAAGTAAGGCAGAATGATTGGGTACCACAGCACAATTAATTTTGAGAGAAAATAATTCAGCTGGAGAAAAGGCACAAGGATGCGAGCATTTCAGTGGGCTCCAGGTGACCGGTGGGGCGGGGAAAGGCGGGCAAAGGAGGAGGGCACGCCTGCCTGCGACAGCTGTCAGTACTTGAGCAGAAAGAGGCACGGGGCCTCGAAAGTGGGCTGTGCGTTGGGGGTGCTGTGTCTGTGCCCAGGGTGGTGTGCACACACTCGTCTGAGATGTCCTCGAAGGCTCTCAGGATAACGCAGCAATCCCGGAGAACGCTGCTTTTCCTGTCGAAATGGTGCAGTTCTGAAGAGGAGGTGCTCTGGAGGGACGGACCCATGTCGGATGGTGGAGTGTCACAGATCCAGCATGAGGGCTGACACAGTGAGCTTTGCATTAAGACCTGGCGGAAATGTGCTTCCACTGCTGTATATAACCTTCGGAAAGGCATCTCAGTTTTCTGAGTCTTAGTTTCCTCATCTAAGGAAATGAAGATTAGAATCAATCTAAAATTCCAGGGAGGTGTTTTTTTTTTTCTTTTAAAAATGACAATCATTAATTCTGCACCAACATATGGACTAGAACAGAGCTTGGCTATCTCTGTTTCATGCAGTGTCGGCTGGGAAGGGTGACCGGGGTGCACTCACTTGTTGGCACTGGGGAGCTGCCTGTTGGCTGGCAGCTCAGCTGGAACTTGTCTGGGGCTTTGGTTCCTCTCCATGGGGGCCTCCATCATCCTGCTTGGGCTTCCCTACGTCACGGCAGCTGGATTCTGAGAGTGAGTGTCCCGAACAAGGGGCAGTTTGTCTCCCTCTTTCTCCGAATCCCTTCCTCTGTGGCTCTTCTCCCCCAGCCCTGAACACACAGTCAGCACAGTCGTTCGAGTTCCTGGTCATTTGGCTTTTACGAACACATTCCTTCCCCTCTGAAGCCTACCCTGGCGTCATCCTGCTCTTAGCTTTCCGCTCTGGTTTACGTCTTTCTCGGTTTCCTCAGTGCAGGGTCTTGGTGTTTGTCTTTGTCTTGTCTCCAGCGTCAGCTTTCATGTGTCAGGTGTGAGCTCACTTCCCTCACCCATGATTCTTGGGAACTGATCTGGTTTAATCGATGGCTTGGTTCAATGTGCTCTTCCTTCCAGCTGGTTCCACCTCTGCCGGGTCTTCGCGTCAGCTTCGCATCACTCACATAGGTGCAGGAGTTTGTAAACAACAGCAACAAACAACAACAATACGGTGGGCTACTTGTAGGTAGCAGTAGCAGAAGGAGCAAGGCTTTGGAATCCCACTTCTGAGATGTCGTCATCAATGTGTTGGGAGAGACAATGACCCTCTCTGAGCCTCGGTTTCTTCATCTGAAAATGGGAATGATACTATTAATAACAGCACCTTTGCCGTGCAACTGTGAAGGTTGAGCGGGAGACTGTGCACTAGGAGCGTAGCAAGCGGTCGGTGAGTGGCGGCTTCCTCCTCCTTAGCTCGCTCTTCCTGGCCCTGGGAAGCCCCAGGCGCAGCCTGCTGGCTGGCCTCTCGGGTGTCCTTAGCGCTGAGCTAAAAGGCAGGCGACCGGAGACGAGGAATAATGTCTGCGCTGGAATGTCGGTTTGCAGCTTTCTGTTTTCCATCTGCACACATACCACACACTACCCCCCACGCACATGTACACCACACACGCCACGCACACATAACACACACACCACACACACAACACCACACACACACACCACACACACTACACACACACAACACCACACACATGCACCACACACTACCCCCACGCACACATATATACCACACACGCCACGCACACACACCACACACACCACACACACACATGTACCACACACACTACACACACAACACACACAACACACAACACACACACCACACATACCACACACACACCACATACACACCACACACACCACACACACCACACACACACCACATACACACCATACACACCACACACACACATGCACCACACACACCACACACACAACACACAAAACACACACCACACACACCACACACACACCACATACACATCATACACACCACACACACACACACATGCACCGCACACACTACACACACAACACACAACACACACACCACACACACTACACACACACACCACACGCTACACACACTACACAAACACACTACACACACATCACACACATGCACCACACACTACCCCCACGCACACATATATACCACACACGCCACGCACACATAACACACACACTACACACACCACACACACACCACATACATACCACACACACCACACACACACATGCACCACACACACTACACACACAACACACAACACACACACCACACACACACACACACACATTTTTAAATCAAAATGAGACTGTATTAAGCCTACTATTTTATAAGCTGTGTGTTTCCACCTAACAGCTTTTCAGGATCTTAAATATTCTGTAGCATCATTTTTAATGGCTACATAGGATTTCAGTATATGAATGAACCATAATTTAACCAACCCTCCATTTTTGAACATTATATTTTCCAAGTTTTCATTTTCTGAAAAATGTCTCCATGAATATCCTTGTATCTAAATCTTTAAGCACGTCCCTGATTATTTTCTTAGAATAAACGCACGGAAATAGAATAGCTATTAAGGCATTAGATATCAATCAAATGACAAATCACCATTCAAACAGTGGGACTAATTTACTGCTAGTTTCTCAGCTCTCTTGCATCACAAATTAATACTATTATTACAGAAGTCCCCAGCCCCCCGCCACCAATTTCATCAAAGAAAAATGGTATCCCTTTATTATGCACTGAATCGTGTCTACCCAAAATTCACGTGTTGAAGCTCTGACCCCCAGTGTGACTATATTTGCAGATAGGGTCTGTCAAGAGGTAACGAAGATCAAATTAAGTCACAAGGGCCAGCCTGCAAGTCAGGAAGAGAGCCCTCGCCAGAGCCCGGCCGTGCTGGCACCTGCATCTTGTGTTGTGGCACTGTGAGCAGACTAATACACACCTCTTAAAATTTACATTTACTCAGGGGCTTTGTGTGTAAAAATAAATAAAATACAATTTGCATATGCTTGTCGGCTGGCTTTGCTTTGTTTGCTTTTTCCTATTTTTCTTGGTCATTTTTACTTATGATCGTGTTACTATGTGAATGGATTAAGGACATCTCCTTCCAAATTGAGGCTCAGAGGACACGCCGAAGCAGGAAACAGCCGTGGAGCTCCAGTGGCGCGATCGGTTAGCGCGAGGTGCTCGCACCGGCACAGCCACGACTTGCACGGCGTTCATTCGGCTCACGGAGCGGGTTCGCGCCGAGGGCGGGAGTTCGGAGCCTCTCCG
>CAUYSK010026838.1:0-79247 GCA_963575035.1 Avahi laniger | reverse complement strand
TTGGTCACAATCATGCTGAAACCCGAGACCAAGCGGTGGTCTTGTGGGATTTATTTCTATTAAATGCGTGTCTTTTGTTGCATAGCCCTATAGGTTAATGATATCCACTCACTGAACACACCACCACAGACACTGCATCTGCCGTTAGCACAGACACACACATCACACACAGTTTCTTTGAGAGGATTCATGGGGTAGAAGCCAAGAATCCGACAAAGAGATCATCAAATTTCAAAACGTGGAGGACACACCAGAATCAACTTGTCTAAATGCTGTCTTTCTTCATAACACAGGGGGTCTCCCAGCGTTTGGTGCACATTGAACAACGTCCTGAGTAGGGTTTCCCCCCTTTGAGAGTGGCTAGGAGGTTAGATTTCATTTTACTGCCTGCTCCAGGAACAGTGCGGGGCCCAATCTCAGCTGGGGAAGCTGAGTTTCTCCTCCATCAATCGCCTGCTCTGAGTTTCAGCCAGGGCTCCCTCCCCACTGTCCTGCTGCCCCACATCCCACCCCCAGTCTCCCTCTTCCCTGCTAGCCTGTCCCTCCCTTCAGGTTTATGTGGAAAGAGACTTATTTCACACACAACAGAGATTATGTTCTACTCGGTAGGCACCCATCCCTGAGAATCAGATACAGAACAATTGAAAACGCCTCACACAAGCATATGGTCTGCCGCTCTGAGCTTCCCCAGGAACGCTCCTTTCAGGGAAGGAAGAAGCCAATTGTTGCCATGTTTCCTACCACAGTATCCTGCTGGATGTTGTCTCATTTTCTCCACTGACATCAACTTTCTACCCAGTTGCTGTTTTGAATCATTTTCACAAAACCCACCTGTGGCGGTTCCCAAGGCCTCCGTCACACTACGATGCCCAGGAGCCTGGTGCACAAGGGCCTGGAGGTCAGACACTTGGTCAAGATCAGCAGAGGCCCAGGTCATCTGCAGGGCCACCTGGACTGGACAAAGTCTATGCAGGAGCATTTCCTCACATAGGTCACAAAAACACACAATGAGAAGTTGACAGGTTTGTACAGGTTTCATTTTTTACAGTTATGTTAATGTTTCCTTCCCATTTTTCTGGTTTTTGATTTTTTCTAAATAAGTATATAGACATGACAAAACAATGAACGGTGTTGTGATTAAAAACCAAGACCAACAGCAGGAACACTTTCCAGAGTTGGTCCCTCTTGGGGTTGACAGTGTCTGGGGGCAAGGACAGAGAGCATCTGAGCATGTTTCTAGGGAACATTTGCTGTTTAAGTACAAACAACAGCAAGGACATGTGTGTCTGTTGGTGCCAACAGGACTGTGCAGAGCCACAACTGGGCTCTGAGGCCTTGCCCTGTTCACCACTGACTCCACCCAGAGGCCTTGCCACGATTTTGGGCATGTCCTGCTCCTCTAGACCACACGTCTGGACAAAGGGTGCCCACCACAAGATTTAGACCTCCTACAAAAGGGCCCAAGCACCCACCCTGGATGCTGGAGTCCCTGACACAGGATTTGCACTTGCTGGAGCATTCTCAGTCACACTCAGCAACTTCCTGTTCAGGATCTGATGTGTGGTGTGACGCCCAGGAAGGCAGCACACGAGGGGGAGAAAGAGCCACATCCCTCTAAAAAGGGTTTTATTAATCCATCGAGTGCAAAAGAGGAGGGAGGGAGAGGAGAAGTTCTACTGAGGGGAGAGTCCCCTCCTCCCTGAGGCTGTCCCCGCTCGCCGCTTCTGAGCGTTCCTGGGAGCCCAACATGGACCTGACCCTTACCTTAAACCCTAAACCCTAAACCCTAACCCCTAAACCCAACCCTAACCCTATCTAACCCTAACCCCTAACATCAAACCTTAACCCCTAACCCTAACCCCAACCCCATCCCTAACCCTAAGCATAACCCTCTAATCCTAACAGCCTTACCCTAACTCTAACTCCAATCCCAGCTTTTACTGTCACCCTATAACTCACACCCTAACACTCACCCTAACTCTCCCCACCCTAACCCCATCCCTGTGTCTAATCCCTAACACTTATGCTAACTCTTCCATTAAACCTTACCCTGACTCCACCCCAAAACCCACCTCAGCCCTCAACCTGACACCAACAGTAACTCAAACCCTGTCCATAGCCCTAAGCCTAGCCCTGGCCCTAATCCCGTAGCCAACCCCAGCCCCAACTCCAACTCAAACCTCAGATAGACCTCTGGTATGGCAGTAACTTTTCAGATAGAATACCAAATGCATGATCCATGAAAGAAAGAATTAATCAGCTTGATTTCACTAAAACAGAAAATCTCTGGTCTGAGAAAGAAATGTCAAGGGAATAAAAGACAAGGTCTTACTAGGAGAAAACATTTGCAAAAGGCACATCTGATCAAGGACTGTTATCCAAAATATACACAGAACTCCTAAAACTCACCAATAAGAAAATGAACACCCCAATTTTAAAAAACACAAAATGTGTCAGCAGCATTCCCATCAAAGGTGTACAGGTGGCAAGAAAGCATATGAAAAGATGTACAATAAATGTCATCAAGGAAATGAAAATTAAAACAAGATACCACTAGACACCTATTAGAATGGCCAAAAGCCAGAACACTGAGTCCATCAAATGCTAGCAAGGATTTAGGGCAACATGAACTCCCATTCACTGCTGGTGGGAATGCAAAATGGTGCAGCCACTTAGTAACAGTTTGCAAGTTTCTTACAAAACTAAACAGTCTTACCATACAATGCACCAGTCATGCTCCTTGATATTTATTCAGAGAAGCTAAAATTTTATTTCCACACAGAAACCTGCACATGAATGTTTACAGCAGCTTTATAATTGCCAAAACTTGTAAGCAACCAAGATGTCCTTCCATCAGTGAACGAATCAATAAACTGGTACACCCAAATGATGGAATATTATTCAGCACTTAAAAAGAAATGAGCTATCAGGCAATGAAAAGACATGCAGGTGCACGGGCATGGTGCCTCATGCCGGTAATCCCAGCACTTTGGGAGACCAAGGTGGGAGGATTGCTTGACATTTAAGACCAGCCTGATCAACAGTGAGACCCTGTCTCTACAAAAAACAGAAAAATTTGCTGGACACAGTGGTATGTGCCTGTTGTCCCAGCTACTTGGGAGGCTGATGCAGGAGGACTGCTTGAGCCCAGCAGTCTGACCTTATAGTGAGCTATGATGACACCACTGCACTCTAGCCCGGGTGACAGAGTAAGTCCGTCTCAAAAAGAAAAAAAAAGGAATAAAGACATGGAGTAAACTTAAACGAAAGATAATAATAATGGTATGTCAATGTAGGTTCACTGTGATGCAGGATGTTGATAGTGAGGGAGGGTACATGTTTAAAGGTGGGGAGAGCAGGGGGTATATGGGAACCCTCTGGACTTTCTGCTTCATTTTGCTGTGAATCTAGAGCTGTTCTAAAAATAAGGTTTATCAATTCTAAGAAAGGGTACTTGCATTGAGACTTGTCTCCAAAGAGAATGTTTAGTACTTTTACCTCCTCACCTAGGATAATAAAAAGTATTATAGGTAAAAGAACAAGGACATTGAAGTCCTACATGCCTGAGTTGGAATGCAGGCTTTGCCACCTATGACCTGTGCAATTTCAGGTAAGTCATTAACCTCCCTAACTCAGTTTTCCAAACTGTGGGCTGATATAACAGTATCTACCTCAAATGGTTGTTGGGAGGATTAATTCAGCTAAACAGCATCAGGACAACATCTGACAAAGAGTAAACACTCACTAAATACTAACTAGTGAGATTACTATCAGGACTTGAAACTCAGTTCCTACATGGGATTATTCAGTAGAATATGCCTAGAACACATTAAAATAAGAACTGATGAACATGAGAAGTTTGTGTATAAGCCAAGATTTTAGAAGACTGACAGAAATGGTACACAGCCAGTGTGAGCCTGCCATTGCGTGTTCCCAGTAAGACTGCTGAGATAGAAGTGTCTCTCATGCAGAGGGCTGCTGGCACCATCTTCATGTTCAGGTGAAACCTCCAACATTATTCCTTTCTCCACAGAAGTTCTCTCATTTGCAGAATAAAGAATGTTCCATTCAGAATTTGCTGGTGAAAACCACTCCCAGGATAAAAGTCACTCAAAGGGATCATTTGAGTGATAGGAGACCTGGGTGAGCCAAAAGAACCACGAGGACCCCTCAGAGCCCAGGACATGGGCCGGGTCCTGACAAAGAAAGCAAGGTGAGGTAAGGACTTCTAGTCACATGGCAGAGGTAGAGCCTCGGGAGGAGGGGCAGCTCTCTGCTCCCTAAACCCTACAGTCCTCCTTGCTCGGGCCACAGCACCCTCACCCCCACACCAAGCCAAGTCTTGACAGTGGTCCTTCCTCAAGTCTCTTCCACTCTTTCCAAACCATCAGACTAGATAGATAAAAATGTCCAAAGTACCATCATTTACATGTGACATTCTGGTCAGCTTTGGGGAGTTCCTATTGTTCATAGAACAAAGTGCAATCACATTAGCCTGGTACTCAAAGCCATATTCTCCTTGTCCCCACCATTTCCAACCCTCTGGTCCCACCGGCCCTGTCCACCGTGGCCCTCAGACCCCCCCTACTCCTGCTCAGTATCTCCCTTCTTTGAAGTACCTTCCCTCCTCCTGCACACTAGCTGATGTCCACCTTCCTCCTGAGGCCTGGTGGAGTCCACCAGTCACAGGTCATCCTCTGCACCACAGCAGCCAGACTCAGTAGCACTGCTCAGACAGCACTTACCATCCTTGGCCTTGAGGGTCAGTTGTATTATCAGTGTGTTGGGTCCTTTCTCATCTTCTCATCGCTTATATCTGCCTGGATTCTCCAGTAGGGTCAGGTACCCTGGCGCCCAGCTTCGTCACCACAGCATCTGGCACAGGACTCTGCAGTCAGTCCCCAAAGAGACCTACAGCACCTGAATGCTTGAGATGCCAGGGCATGCAGAAGCTTAGGGTCCATTCTTACCTCCAGAACCAGGGGTGAGCCCCTCCACAGGGTGAATCAGGACTTCACAAGACCAAGGCCATCTCAATCCTCCTGTCACAGAGCTAGATAAGGACCCACCAGCACCGCACTCTCACCCACCCTCTCCTTGGGAGTGGTGCAGCCTTCCAAGCCAGAAGGACCCTCCCTGCAAACACTTATAAAGCACTCAACTTTCATGTATTGAGGCTGTATACATTATTCCATTTAATTGCCTACTTAGGCCCATGGGAGAAGAGTGGTAGAAAAACCCTCAAATTGCCCCATGGAGTCCATACTCTGGTTTAGGTGACTGGAAGACAATTTAGAGAAACTCAAGTTGAAACATTATCTGTTTCCACCAATACTCCTTCCCTTTCCAACTTTTTGTTTTACAAATGAGTTATAATTTATACTCCCAAACAGGCCAGCCACAAGACCACATTGACTTCTCCACGTAAGGCCCTCTATTCTGAGTGCCTCTCGATCAGTTCTAGAACTGGAAGATTGGTGGATGAGAACTGGGATGTCAATGGGTTACTGGATACTTGCTGGACACCAACTTCCTCTTGCCTAATCTTACAGATAGCTCAGGATCTCGCCTGCCCAAAACCACATCCTTTAACACAGCAGTTCCAGCCTTTTTGGCACCAGGGACTGGTTTCATGGAAGACAATTTCTCCACGGACTGGGAGTAGGAGGGATGGTTTTGGGATGATTCAAGTGCATTACATTTATTGTGCACTTTATTTCTATTATTATTACATTGTAATATATAATGAAATAATTACACAACTAACAATAATGCAGAATCTAATGCTACCGCTGATCTGCCAGAAGGTGGAGTTCAGGGGGTGATGAGAGCAATGGGGAGGAGCTGTAAATACAGATGAAGCCACTCACCTACTGCTGCGCAGTCCAGCTCCTAACAGGCCGGGGACCAGTACCAGGGGGTGGGGACCACAGCTTTAACACATTCAGCTCTCCTCAACAGCAGGACTTGTAGATACAAAACTCTTAAGGCAAGGGATTGTCTCAACTCTGTGCTGTCTCAAGGAGCTAAAACACTACCTGGCACAGGTGCCTCATCAACCTTATTGACTAAGCGATCCTCTGTAGTTTTATTTTATTCACCTTTGCTTGTGGAAATAATATAATGAACGAGAAAGCACTTTGTCAATTCAACTAAAAGACCTTTGAAGTCTCTTCCCAGGATCCTAGCTGGTGGGCCCCCTAAATCTGCCAACACAAAGAAGGCATCTGTAAACATATGCAGCACAGAGGCCAAACAAAACTCAGTCTGTCTCAGCCTCAAAGTGGCCTGGCAGTCACAGGAATGGCGATGTGGGGTCTGTCCCACACAAGGAAGTCAAGCTTTCAGCGGGAGGCACCACACCACACTACACTACACTACAAACCCAAGTCCTGCCTAATCAAGAAAAATCAACCAATCCAGTCTTCCTAATATCCCAGGTGATCAGTAACCCAAGAGCAAGTAGGACATTTGCCAGATATCTAGAGAGCTGTCCCTGACACCCCTACTCTCTGACCCTCCATATGCAAGCTATCACCTGACCTCCCAAATAGCTCTCAAATTGTCAGTTTTCCCCCTTCACGGCTGCCATTCCCGGCCGGCACTGCTCCTGTATTTGTGCAGCAGCTTCCTCACAGGATCAAGTGCAAATCTAGTCACAGGCTCCCTTTCCTTAACCCTTCAGTGAGTACTCTGCTCTCAGGATAAAAAACAAAACCCCCAGTGTGGGCTAAAAGGTCTTGAATGCTGAGGCCCTGGTGCCTCTCTAGGCTCACCTGGAATAACTATCCCCTTCGTTCCAGCCTCATGAGCCTTTCCAGTACAAAAGGCTTTTGGCCAGAAAGGCCATGTTTAGTGACTCTGAACTAAAATAAAGTCTTAAGCACCCCAGTGGACCCACTCTACGCCAAGGGAACTCCCCCCCACCACCACCACCACCACACAAACCTTAAATCTGAGTTGCCAGACATGTCTAGTTATGCTCTGTCCCTTCTGGAGTTATTCTTTGTAAAAATAAGACACAAAATCATTAATAGGCCTAAAGCCATGTAAGATAAAGGTTAAACCACACCTGCAGGCCACCAATTTACTTAACAGATCACTTGAGCCTCCGTATATGTCCAGTGGTTTGTCTATGATTAGCGGACTTCCTTAAAACATTCCAAGTCTTCATTTCTTTAACCAACTACAAATCAAAGAATCTTAAAGATTCTTTATAGGAGGGTTTAAAACCCTCCCATAACCTGTAATCCCCGCTTGGAGATGTCCTGCCTTTTCGGACCAATGTTCGCCTTCCATGTATTGATTTATGATTTTATGTGTAATTCCTGTCACCGTGAAATGTATAAACCAAACTGTAATCCAACCACGGTGAGGCCACTTGCTCAAGGCTTCTAGGACGTGGTACTCCAGGCCATGATCGCCTGTATTCGGCTCAGAATAAACCTCTTTAAATTATTGTACAGAGTTTGGGTTCTTTTCTATTGAAAAGACTTTGCCCTGGTTTCGCCCAGTTACCCACTGGAGCTCAGCTCCCTGCCCCTGTCAGCCTTCTCCCCTCTCCTTGGGCATTTTTCTGCAAAGGATTCCTTTGCAATTTTACAGCCGCGTGGTTCGCATCTGTTTGTCCCACTGGAAGGTCAGCTCCAGGGAGGCAGGCGCCCTACGCAGCAGCGTCCCCAGCAGGCGCTTGCTGGTGGGTCAGGGGAAGCACCACGGGCCGGGACAGCGGACCCGCCTCCGCTCCCAACTCCTGCTCAGTCGCGCTGCCTCGGCTCTTGGTGAACAAACGTCGACAGGTCGAGACGTTTGCTCAAACTTACCACATCCAAGAAGCACAAACTGGAGAAGGCTCCCGGTCGTTCGCCTCTCCCACCTGAAGTGCCGCCCCTCCTCTTCGTCCGGGCCAGCGGCCACGCCCCGCGGCCCTCCCCTGGCCCCCGACCGAAGCCTCAGCACCTGCAGCCCGGCCCCCAGCCACTCCCCGAGGCCTGCGGCCTCGTGAACCCTGCCTCTGTCTTGGGGCCCAAGCGCGCCCCAATCCAGCCGGGGTCAGAGGTGCTCTCACCGAACGCCTTCCAGCTAGGCACCGCGCTAGGCAGCCTGCGGCCAGCTGGGTCTTTCAGGCCTTCGCCCGGGCAGCCCTGCTGGGGTCCTTGCGCGGTTGCGTAGCAGCTACAAGGACGCTGGCTGAGCCGGAAGCGGAGTGTGGCGCCGCGTGAGCTTGTGCCGGCTGGCGTGGTCCGGGACGCGGCAAGGTTCGAGGCGGGCGGCGGGGCCCGAGGGGCCGCTGGCCGCGGGCGGGCTAACCCGCGGCGTCCCTGGTCTCTCCAGCCCTCGCCTGGGACCGCATGTGAGGACCCAGCTCGCCTGAGTAGCGAGCTCAGCGTGTGGGAACCGCCCCTCGCAGGCGGTGCTTGAGGCCTGGGAGGAAGGGAGGGCCAGGTCGGGGAAGGTCGGGACGGTGGGCTCATGCGGCGGTGGTTGATGCCTCAAAGTGTTTGTCTGGTGAAACACCTTGCCCACTGGATCTCAGGACGACGACACCCGTTGAAAGTGTTCGCGTTTGGAGCGATACGGCTGGGTTTGGCTTCAAGCACCTCGCTCTGTCTACAGGGTAGAGGTGGAAGGTGCAGACCCCTCACCGTGCTTACCAAGCACCTGCCACTTCCCGGGGATTGCGGTAGAGGCTGAGTGTACCTCGGTAAACTACGCTCAGTCCCTTCCTATGCAGAGGCAATAGGTGTGCGGTGACCCAGTCAGGGAAACTGAGGCGCCTTGATATTTCCACCCCTTACCGTGTGCACAGTTCTGTCATAGCTCTGACCACGGTAGACTCTGCCGTCATTGTGTCTCATACCCTCTGGTCCCGATGCACTGTCTGCTCATGGTGAATGCTCACTAAGGTCCAGTCATTGCTGCTGTGCTGTCGTCATCGTATTATTTCTATGTGCCCAGCTAACTCGGAGTCTGGACTATGGTACATTCTTAGGAATGTTTGCAAAGTAGTATTTGGGTGTGAGGGAGTAGAACAAAGCTAGAGATGATGTTACACTTAGATGTTGGCACTGAGTGGCTGGTAATCTACAGATGGTGACTGTGAGGAGCAGCGTTTGGGGTGGGATAGACAGGCATGGAGGTAAGCAGTCTGGGTGCAAGTTCATTTTGGCATTATCAGCATTTAGGAGATATTGGAAACTAGTAGGGGTTGAAATACCCCTGGAGAAGAGGGTTTGGGGAATACTCATATTTAGGTAGGGAGAGGCATGTGCCGGTTGCAGTAGGATGGAAGATGAAGGGGAGGTGAGAGGCATGAGGGCAGAGGATCAGGAACATAGGTTAGGCAATCTTTGGCTGTGTAGTCTGTGTCATTCAGTGATGAGCGCTCAGGCTTTTTGGCAGACAGTGTCTCGTATCAACCAAGTGACATGAGTACTGATTTTTGTCCCTGTTTCACAAGTGAGAAAACTTTTATATGTTGAACCTGTAAAGTTTCAGCATGGCTTTAGAATACTGTCTCTCTAGGTGGAAGTAGGAGGTGTGGCTTGGGCATACCCACAGTGGGAAGATTATGTAGGGGAAACCACCCTAAGAGGATCTCATGGGGACAAGGTTACAACCCCAAGGCTCAGCACGTAACAGCCAAGTTGGTGGTAAATGAAGAAAGGTGTGTGTCCTGGGGCCCCTCTCTCATTGGCTCATTGGCTTTCCTGTACAGGAAAAGGAAGAAATAGATTTGGTTGAGGGAACCTCCCATCTGTCTAACAGCAGCCCCTTGTTGCTCTTCCCAAACAGTGACAAGACCCCCTTCCTCTGGGCTGGACCCCTCTCTACAGCTAGGAGTCAATGGCAGGAGACGGAACCAAACCCTATGAGCTGGACCAAGAGAAATACGATACTGATGAAAACGTGAAGATCATCTGCCTGGGAGACAGTGCAGTGGGCAAATCCAAGTATGTTGGGAGATTAGGGAAGAAAAGCCAGGCCCAGA
Organism: Avahi laniger; assembly: GCA_963575035.1. Classification (NCBI taxonomy): domain Eukaryota; kingdom Metazoa; phylum Chordata; class Mammalia; order Primates; family Indriidae; genus Avahi; species Avahi laniger. The sequence continues at coordinate 69,256 of CAUYSK010026838.1, read as the reverse complement.
GTGGGTCTGGGTCATTAGAAAAGTCCTCCAGAGGCACAGAGGAGCATAGCTTCCATGGGATGGTGAGGGAGAGTAGTCTTGGCTGGAGCCCAGGCATGTGTGAGGGGAATCACATCAGCAGTTGTGTATGTTCTTGGGGAGGGGACAAGTCATAGGACTGAGGAATTGGAGCATTTCCATAAGTCCTGACAGCTATGGAGCAGGCAAGGATACTGTATGGGGTCTGTGGGCTGAGGGATTGCAAGGGCAGAGGAATGGGAATGAAGAGAGGAAAGTGACCACACAACTGGATAACATATTGAATAAAGGTGATAAAGATGCTTTCTGGAGGGATTCACTGAGATTGAGAAGAGTGGATAGAAATGATGATTGACTATAATCATTGTGAAGACTGGCTGATTCAGTGCCAGAAGCACAGGTGTGGAACTCTCCACATAGAGAGCTGAAGCGAGGCTCCACAGTGCTTATCTCCATTTCTCACCTGTCTAGGTCTGGTGAAGGCACATTGTCTATTTCTGCCTTCACAGGATGAGGGTGGACTTGCCCCCACCTAGAGGTCTGGTTTAGTCTTACCTCCCAAGTGCTCCGACCCACCCTGTTTTCTGCTTTCATTTTTATTAACATATCCTTGGACTTCAATAGCTATGAATAATTCTCTAGGTGCTTTGCTGGTTTTGAGGCCATCTTCATGAATTCATATTCTCTCTCTCTCACTCCCTTCCCCACCCCACACTCACACACTGCAGCTCTAGTTTAGTGTTTTACAGTTGCTTTGACCATCCTCAACATGCATATACAATAAAAATGAGGGTAGCTGCTGTAGTTTGGGGAGGCTGCCTAATAAATAACACCCCCTCTATCCTCACCTCAATTTCAAACCAACAAAGAGAAAATAGGAAAGGCAGGTAGGTGAAGAACAGATTGTCAGCTACATAACTGATGGAGCTTTTGGAGGATATAGCTGGGTGTGAGACACCAGGTGGCCTGCCAACTCCATACTACCCAACCCCCAAGTTTAATGCTTGTCTCTTATAAGCCTCATGTAAAACAATACCAAAAAGGAGTATCTAAGTAGTTAACAGGACATCAAAGATTACTATAACATTGGCCTCCACAGCCACAATATTTAGAAGACAAGCTAGTCCCCAGCCCCTAGCAGTATCTCACACAAAACATCCCAGATACAAACACCGTGGTGGGAACAGTGTATCTGAGGGAAGGTGAGTGGGTGAGAAAACATTGATTCAAGGTTTCATGGACTTTCCATTTATTTCTCTCGTTTAATTTCTTTGGACTTAATTTTATGCCAGTTTTCATTATCTCTAACCTGTGAATCTAACTCACTTCGGAGTTTTTCTACCAATCTGTGGGTTGGCTTTGTCACTTTCTTGATAGTGTCCTTTGATGTACACAAGTTTGAAATTTCGAGGAAGTCCAGCTTTCCTTTTTTTCTTGTATTTCCTATGCTTTTGGTGTCATATTTAAGGAATTATTCTAAATTCAAAGTCACGAAGATTTTCTCATATATAAAAGAGAGAGGAGCCAAGATGGCGGACGAGAAAAGCTGTCAGTCAGAGTGTCTCTGCAAAAATTTTTTGGGCTGCTTGGGGTCCCTTGACATTCCATATGAAGTTTTACGATATGTTTTTCTATTTCAACCAAAAAAAGCAATTGGGATTTTGATAGAGATTGCACTGAATCTGTAGATTGCTTTGGGTAGTTATCTATCTAACAATATTAAGTCTTCAAATTCATGGATACAGATGTCTTTCCACGTATTTGTCTTGTTTAATTTCTTTCAGCAAAATTTTGTAGTTGCCAGTGCTCAAGACTTATGCCTCCTCAGTTAAATTTATTACTAAGTGTTTTATTCCTTTTTTATGCTATCATAAAAGGAATTATTTAATTTCCTTTTCATATTGTTCATTGCTAGTATATAGAAATGCAACTGATTTTTGTGTGCTGACTTTATATCCTGCAACATTGTAACCGGGTTTTTTTTGGATTCTTTAATTTTACTTCTTCCTTTTCAATTTGGGTGACTTTTATTTCCTTTTCTCGCATGGGGGCTTTGGCTAGAATTTACAGTACAAGGTCTGATAGCAGTGGTAAAAGCAGGCATCCTTGCTTTGTTCCTGATCTTAGGGGGAAAGCTTTTAAGCTTTGACCATTGATAATGATGTTAGCTGTGGGGTTTTCATATATGGCCATTATCCTGTTATGGAGGTTCCCTTCTCTCCTAGTTTATTGAGTGTTTTCATCATGAAATGATGTGGAATTTTTCAGATGCTTTTTCTGTGTCTCTTGAGATGATCATGTGATTTTATTCTTCATTCTATTAATATGATGTATTAGGTTGATTGACTTTCTTGAGTTGAACCAACTTTGTATTCTGAGGACAAATCTCCCTTGTTCATAGTATGTAATCCTTTGAATATGCTGCTGAATTTCATTTGCTAGTATTTTGTTAAGGAGTTTAACTTATATTTTGTAAGGGATGTTGTCCTGTAGTTTTCTTTCCTTATGGAGTCATTATCTGGCTTTGGATCAGGGTAATGTTGGTTTCATAGAAAGAATTAGGAAGTGTTTCCTTCTCTTTGGTTTTTCTTTATTCTTTATTTATTTATTTATTTTAATAATATCCTTGTCATGGCAACTTCTCTTCATTTTTTGGGGAGAGTTTGAGAAGGATTGGTGTTAATTCTTTAAGTGGTTGGTAGAATTAACCAGTGAAGTTATCCGGTTCTGGGCTTTTGTTTTGGGGAGTTTTTTGAATATTTATTCAGTGTCTTTACTTGTTATAGGTCTATTCAAATTTTCTGTTTCTTTTTTTTTTTTTTTTTTTTTTGAGACAGAGTCTCACTCTTTTTGCCCGGGCTAGAGTGAGTGCAGTGGCGTCAGCCTAGCTCACGGCAACCTCAAACTCCTGGGCTCAAGCAATCCTTCTGCCTCAGCCTCCCGAGTAGCTGGGACTACAGGCATGCACCACCATGCCCGACTAATTTTTTCTATATATTTTTAGTTGTCTGATTAATTTCTTTCTATTTTTAGTAGAGACAGGATCTCGCTTTTGCTCAGGCTGGTTTCGAACTCCTGAGCTCAAACAATCCGCCCACCTTGGCCTCCCAGAGTGCTAGGATTATAGGCGTGAGCCACCGCGCCCGGCCCACATTTTCTGTTTCTTGAGTCTGTAAGTTATGCAGTTTGTTGGCATACAGTTAAATCCTTTTTAAATCCTTTTTATTTCTGTGAAATTAGTATTCATGTCCCCAGGTTTATTTATGATGTTGTTAATTTGTGCTTTCTGTCTTTTTTTGTTGTTGATCTCTAAAGGTCTGTCAATTTTGTCCATCTTTTCAAAGAACCACCTTTTGGTTTCATTGATTTTTCTCTATTGTTTTTCTCTTCTCTATTTTGTTTGTCTCTAGTCTTTACTATTTTATTCCTTCTGCTAGCTTTGGGTTTAGTTTGCTATTCTTTGTCTAGTACCTTAGGGCAGGCAATTATGTTATTGATTTGATATCTTTCTTCATTTTTAATGTACGTGTTTACAGATATACATTGCATTTTCCTCTTAGCACTTCTTTTGCTTCATCCTGTAAATTTTGATAGGTTGTGTTTTCAAGAGATATTTTCACTGGATGTAGAGCTCTGGGTTGACAGTTCTTTTTTTTTTTTCAGTACTAGAGAATATATGCCACTTCTTATGGCCTCCATGGTTTCTGATGAGAAATCCTCTGTCATTCAGATGATTTTTACCCTGTAGGTGCGATGTTGCTTCTCTCCCAATGCTTTCTTTGTCTTTAGATTTCAGGAGTTTGACTATGCTATACTATGTCTTGGTGTGGATTTCCTTGGATTTATCGTGTTTGACTTTTTTTTTCCCCTTTTTGTTTATTTTTGACACAGGGTCTCACTCTGTTGCTCATGCAATAACATGATCATAGCTCACAGCAACCTCAAACTCCTGGGCTCAAGCAATCCTCCTGCCTCAGGCTTCTGAGTAGCTAGAATTACAGGCAGGCAGCACCATGCTTGGCTAATTTTTTTTTTTTTTTTAGTTTTTATAGAGATGAGGTCTCATTATGTTGCCTGGGCTCGTCTCGAACTCCTAGTCTCAAGCAATCCTCCCACCTAGGCCTCCCAAGTTGCTAGGATTACAGGCTTGAGCCACCACACCTGGCCTTCTTGTTTGACTTCTGCTCAGTTTCTTGACTGTATAGATTTATGTCTTTTGCCAAATTAAAGAAGTTTTTAGGCATTATTTTTTCTATTACTTTTTTCAGCCTGGTCCTCTTATTCTTCTCCTCCTGGGATTCCAGAAAGATAGATGTCATCTCATAAACCCACAGGTCCCCAAGGCTCTGTTTACTTTTGGCCAGTTTCTTTTCTTACTCTTGTTCATGACAGATAATTTCTTTTGTTTTGTTCTAAAGTTCAGTGATTCCTTCCTCGGTACTCTCCATCCTACCATGAGCCCATCCAGTAAATTTTTCATTTTCTTTATTATATTTCCAGATGTTTTAAAAATTCCATTGGGTTCTTCTTTATATCTTCTATTTCTTAGCTGAAAAAATAGTCTCTTTGCTGAAATTCTGTATTTCTTTGTTGAGACTGTCTATATTTTCATTTGTTTCAAGCACATCTGTAGTTTCTCAGTGCAGCCTTTTTATGACAGCTGCTCTAAGAGCTTTGTCAGATAATTGTAACATCTGTGTCATCTCTAGAAGTCTGTTGTTGATTTTCTTTTTTCACTCGGCTTGAGATCTTCCTGGTTCTTAGTATGATGAATGATTGTCTATTGAAACTTGGACATTTTGAGTATTGTATTATGAGTCTCTTACTCCTACTCAAACCTTCTGTTTAGCCAGCTTTTTTTTTTTTTTTTTTTTTGGTAGAGTTGGGGTCTTGCTCAGGCTGATCTCAGGCTGGTCTCAAACTCCTGGCCTCAAGCTATTCTCCGGCCTCAGCCTTCTAAGGTGCTAGGATTACAGGCATGAGCCACTGCGCCTGGCCATGTTTAGCTGGCTTCTTGTGGCACCACTTCAGCAGAGGCAACACCCACCCATACCCACCACCCTCATTACTGTCAGTGGGGATGCAGTCTAGGCTCTGTTGACAATGGGTGGGGGCCTCGTTACTGTCTGATAGAGATGAAAATTTGGAGTCTGGTTGGTCTTCTGTGACACCAACCCTGCTTAAGAGTATTGTTGGGGTGCCTTGTTATAGCCTCAGCCTTTATAGGTGGGGCTATGATTTTTCCATGGTGTTTGGATGGTGGTTGTAGTCTAAATGTTTTCTGTCTCGAAACGCTCACCCTTGCCTGTTCCTTTGGTTGTAGAGAGCAGTCTTTGGGTGTTTTGGTGGGGTTCTTTTGTGTGTGCACATTGGCGTATCTGCTTCTTCAGCCCCAGATCTGGGATGTATGAAGCACAAAGAAAACCCAGGGAACTTAACACTGTGTCGTTCCTTGGGTGCCTTGATCCCTAGCCCATCTTCCTTCTATTTTCCAGATTCTTATATTTGATTTTTATCTTGTGTAGAGGTTTTAATTGTCCTGAGGGGAGTAGGAAAAGTACATCTACAACATTTTCCCATAAGCGGAAATTATTACTATATGGAACTTTTATATTTTTCAATCTTGAATATTTCTTAAGTATCCTTTATGATTTCTTTTCTAACCTATAAGATATTTAAAAGCGGTTTTATATGTTTGATTATCTCTTAATTTTGTTATATAGGGTCGTTGAAATTTAGTTTGGATTTTCTATTTATAACGTAATTGCGTTATGGTCAGAGGACATGATCTGACATCTTTTGAGGGGAGGATATTTTTTTTTTCAGATTCACTATATGGTCTAACTGGTGGTCATTGTCTATGAAAGCCAGAAAAGCATGTGTTTCTCTCAGTGGATTCAGGGATATGCACTAAATCTGGTTTATTAACTGTTCACATTTGTCCATTTAAATACCGAGTGAGCACCGCTGTACCTTTGGCTCTGTCCTAGTCACTGGGGTTGCAGCAGTGAACTACAAATTCAAAACCCGCTCTCATGAACATTCCATTTAAATTGAGAGAGAAAGACAGCAAATAAGTAAAATACTTAATATTTCACCTGGTGTTATGTGCAGTGCAGGGTTGCCGAGGATGGTCTCACTGCTCAGGTGACATTTGAGCAAAGCCCTGAAGGGTCTGCAGAATTCGGGGGAAATGGCTTTTGGGTACAGGACACAGCCTTCCTGGCCTCAGTTGTCCTGTGCATAAAGTGGGGATAATTTCATGTGCAGTATTGTGCTGAGGTGGAAATAACAGATCTGAGAGCTTCACGTGGGCTGGTCTGTTACTTGCAGTGTTGTGAGCTGTTTTGTTATGAGGGGTTGGTAATAGTGATTCCCAGGTTCTGGGCTTGACCTGGAAATGGGCTATGGAATGAATGGGGAAGAGGAGTGGCTTCCAGGTTGTCAGCTTGGGGGTGATAAACTGGGGGAAGGGGGAGATAGGGACGCCACCTGACCACTGTGCATGTTCTCCTTACAGACTCATGGAGCGATTTCTCATGGATGGATTGTATCCTTCAAGATTTGAAATGCCCCTTGTTCCTGGGGTGCTCCTCGTTCCTGGGGTCTTCTCACACTCATGTATCTCTACCCCACTGCCCACCCCTTTGCACCAGCAGTCCAGGCAGGGATGGATAAGTGAATATACAGGTTTTACTCACACTGGTTTCTCGCCGATTGACTCACGTAACATCACACAATCAGTGCTGTACATTTTGGAGCTTACTCATGTTTGGATTTGTTTTATATTAGGAAAGCAGTAGAATAGCTAACAGCACCTGATCTGGATCAAATGCCTGTATTCAAACTCCACCTCCTCCTCCTTAGTAGCTTCTGATCTTGGGCAAGTCACTTAGCCTCTCTAACCTCAAAGCTTGGGCCCCCTAATATTTAAAAAATCTCTGATATAAATGAACTTGGTAAAATATGAGGTTCCAGTCCCTCCTTCCTCCCATGAATTGTTACGTTGTGCAGGTTTGGTGTGAGTTCCTCCCAGCAACTGAGAGGTTTTTAAAAGGCTTCCCTACTAGATCCACTGAGAACTGTAGGTAAGAAGAGCCCCTGGACCCTATTGCTCCCTACCATAGGCCCAGCACCCCAAGGCTGATGGCAGTCACCCCGGGATCTGAGTAGATCTTGCCCCGCCTTATACCAAGTGATCCTGTGCACCCAGCACACCTACATCATCTCAGCCTTACTAATTAAGCTATCTGGCACCTTGCAGCTTCAGTGGACATCATTCCCCCAGACTTTTGTTAGGGTTTCATATACAGGCAAACTATACTTTATAAACAGCTTGTCAGTTGTCTGGCTTGTAGGAGCTTTTTTCTCCAGAATGATGATGTTGCTATCTAGGGTTAGAGTTTCCTTTCTAGCCTGCAAAAGCACCATCCATGAGGGAGCTGGAGCATCCACAGTTAACATTTTCCAACCACATGATGCTGTTTATGACACCTCCTTTGTAAAATTCTGTTTTACCTCGGACTTAGATGGCCAGAACTCAATCCCAGTTCCCCCCGCCACCCTTCCATGGAGCTTAATGCAGTGATATTTCAAGCTGATCCTCTGTCCTCAGCATTCATTTCATTTAAAATCTAAATAACTACAAAAAGCAAAGGAAGGAGAGGATTCGTTTCATCACACCAAACACCCCTGCTGCCTGCTTCTTCCTTACCTCCCCTTTTATTGATTTTTGCTCCCTAACCCAAATGCAGTCAGCCACAGCAGCTGTCCACGTATGCCCTGACCCTATATAAGCACACGGCCACGGTAGATGGCAAGACCATTCTTGTGGGTGAGCATGATGGGGCCAGGCCATGCCGACCCTCAAGGGAAAGGAAATGGGAGAGGAGGGGAGATGGGAAAAGATCCACGGGAGAGAGTCGGGGAAGAAATGAGATCCCAGGTGGGATCAAGGGATGATCAGGAGAACCCCAAGAGTCAGGAGCCAGGAGGCCAGGGAGGGTGGAATGAGGTACACAGGGGCCAAATTCCAGCCCTCTGACATGGCGTCCAGGCCAGGACCAGCGTGCAGGACATGGTTCAGAAAAGCGGAAGTCAGTAGGCTGTGCCTACCAGAGGGAAGAGGAACAAAGAGAGGCCTTTGACAAGGCAGTAGCTTTCCTAGTTTCAGGGGTTCTCATTCAGCCAGTGTAAAGAAATAACAAATGTGGTCAAAACATTATCTCCACACAGGGTTTTGACCTTCTCCTTGGCCAGGCCACTCAGCCTGCCTGACTGTGTCTACCATCTGTGGTCAGCACACATGGGAAGTCAGCTTAGTTTTGACCTTGGGGGGCTTGCATCTTATGTGTGGGGATGAGGAGAACCTACCTTCTCCTCCCGAGTCTTCCTCTCTGCATTGTCCTTCCTCCTGGTCCCTGGCCCATGTCCTCCCTTGCTCACTGGTGCACACACACCTCTCACAGCACACCCAGGTGTACTGTGTCTTGACACAAGTGGAGCTGTGTGGTCTCCATTCCTCCCTGTGCTCCCTACACACACTCACACACATGCACTGTGGTTTGTGCCACATGTGTGTTGTATCTGCACAGAAATGCTCAGGGCATGTGTGTCTCTTCCCTCCAGCCCCCATCAGGCAGTCAGAGCTGTGTTCTCGTTGCAGACTTTTGGGACACGGCAGGCCAGGAGCGGTTCCAGAGCATGCATGCCTCCTACTACCACAAGGCCCATGCCTGCATCATGGTACGAGACCAAGTGGGCGGTGGACAGAGGCGGTCGGCAAGTCTGCTCTGAGGGGTGAGGGGCCTGGCAGCCCTGAGCCCTCCCAACCATACCTAGATGCTATGAGAAAGAGGGTCAGGGCCACCCAGGGAAGTTTCAAACCATGCATGCTCTCCAGACCTTCTAAGCGAGAATAGAGCAGGTGAGCTCTCTTCTGCTGGGGATGGGTGAAAAAAAGATAAAGAACTACCATACCAAGGGGATCAGCAAGCTCAGGGCTTCAACATCAGGTGTCACATCCAGGAGGCAACTGTGGCTGAGACAGGGCCACGGTCTTTCCCCGATGGAGCCCACCCTCTCAGGGAAGCTCTCGGGGCCTCCCTCAGCCAGTGCCTGCGGCATTTCTCTAGGGGCAGAGCTGAGGCTGAGTGGACCCAGCAGTTCCCAGGGAACTTTCCCTCCCAGCTTCTCATTTGCTTTCTGGGACACAGTCCTCAAGGTTTTACCCCAGTGTCCAGCGCGCAGTAAGTGCCACAAGAGTACCTGAAACACAGCTGTGGGAAAGACAAGAAAAGAAAAGAGAATCTTTCAGAAGTTTCTACACATGCATTCCCTGGCTTGGTTTTCAGGCCACCACTTTTACATGCTGAAAGGAGCATGCTTTTTTTTTTTTTTTTTTTGGTCCACTTACAAACATTTTCATGACTATCAGCCATCTATAATGCATGAAGTAATAGCCTCGTTTTCTAAATTATGAAACCTAGCAATTGTCACTAAGTAAAAACCCCAGTCACTCAAACTTCTTCGAACAGCATTCAAGGTCCTGCTTTAATATGAAAGCCAAAACTTGGTGACACAAAACAACTATTTTCTGGTGAGTCAGGAATCCATAATGTCTGAGTTCTCAGCTGAGTAGACCCAAGGCTGGATCCCAGGCTGGAGTCAGCTGAGACATCTCCATACACATGGGCAGCTGGCTGGAACATCAGCAGTTCTGTGCTATGTGTCTCTGTGCAGTTTGTCGCGTGGGCTGATGTGGGCTTGCTCTCAGAGTGGCAGCCAGATCCCAACACAAAGCACCCAGAGAGAACCAGGTGGTAGTTATATTTCCTTTCATGGCCGAGCCCTGGAAGTTACCTGGCCTCACTCTGGCCGTAGTCACAAAGGGGAGAAACAGATAACACCTCTCAGTGGGGGGCCGGTCACATGATAAGAAGAGCATGTGGGGTGCATGATTTGCCAACGTTGTTGGTATATAAAGTCTACCGTGGCACTCCACAGCGTTTAGACTCCACCCACCCTTCCAGCCTTACCTCCCACATGGTGATTGTCCGCAGCATGTGTGGCTTCACCTTGGCACTGAGGGATGCACAGCTAAGCAGAGGTCCTTTCATCTGTACGGAGAACAGTGGAGAACCACAGAAGGAGTTGGTCTGTTCTTCTCACTGTTAGCTGCTCCTCTGCACATCCTTCCTGCTTTTCCCTCAGCCCCTCCCATGGTCACACCCCTTCACTTGAAATTCTGCTCATTTCTCAGGCCTTGCTCTTTGCCACCTGCTCCACGAAGCCGCCTCTGATGTTTGTCATTAAAATTCCTCTTTCCTGTGTGTGCCCACAACACTCTGACCACTTCTGGCACATGAATTCTGTGTGTGATGTGCAAGGTGCCAGGGGTGCCGGGGTGGAAAGACACAAGTGTTGCCCGAGGAGCTCATCCGTGGGTAGGCACAAGTACAGATACCAGTGCTGAGGACATTGAGGATTCTTCCTTCCCGACCCTTTGCAGATAGTAAAGGAAGGAGCTCATCACCTGATTCCTGCCACTGCCCCTTAAGCACAAATTCCCTTGAAAATTTCCAAAAATTTTGATATTAATAACTGTAAGGGTACTAAACAAAAGAGGATGATGGGGTAAGGCACATGGGGGCAGTGTGGTGCAGAAGTCTGACCCTCAACTGGGAAGGTTAGTCCTAGCTGCAGTTTCACTCCTGCTCTAGCATGGGGTATTTTGAACTCACCTCTCTTATCTCAGAGTAACCTCGTCCTGCCTTCGATGCATCTCCATTGGTTCCTCTCAGACCCTCTTCTGAGGACTGGGGACATCTCCCCTGCCAGCATCCCTGTACTTACAGGTGCCTGCCACCAGCCCCATCTGCTGCCCAGGGCCTGGCAGGTGGAAAGCCCTCACCTGACCACTGGGGAGCTGATGTTCACAGAGGGAGTCAGGACTCCACCCCCACTATGAAACCTTGAGGCAGGGATGCTCCTCGTTCTAGCCAGCTCCTTCCCCTCTCCAAAACTCAGAAAGGGTGCTCAGGAAACCAGCCCTGGACAGAAGGTGCCTACAAGTTTCATTACAAGCATGCTTTATCAGAAGTCTTCATTGGGAATTCAAGATAATGTATTTATTTGTTGAAATTGGGCCTGGTGAGTACCAAGGAAGAAATTCCAGATAGATTTCCTGCTGCTTTTTGAGGTGATAGCTGGTGACCGACCACTCACTGCCATGCAGGGCAAGCCCCCAGGCCTGAGCTGGGACCATGTTGCTGGCACAAAGGGCTAGATGATTTTGAAGTGAAGTCAGCCGTTCCAGCAGTTATGGGCTGTTGTCCATAACCTTGTTTTACTAGGGCAGTTTGGACTTGAGAATCTATTCTGGAGGGCCGCTTTTGTGACCCTTGCAGCAGCAACTCAGGAGTGTCTCAAGAGTCCTACCCTTAGAGCTGGTTTGCAGTTGCTCATGCTTCTTGCTGATGTTTTAAAATAAATAAAAACGTTAAATTATAAAAAGGTAATAAAATTATAGGCTGCAAATAACAAAAGATAAAAATTACTTTTAAAAAGTTTAAAGAATGAACAGAAGATTAACAAAAGCTTAAAATTAAAAGTAAATCAATAGTAACTAAAGGAAAACTCCAGAAATATTGGTATTTATTACGAAGGAGTTTTAGAACAATTTAAGCAAAAATAAGAATAAGAAAAAAAAGTTTGACAATTTTTAACAGATTATATTGATTATTAAGTTGATTTATAGTTGTTAAAGTAGGTAAATAAGATTAGATGACAAGATAACAAAAAAGAAATAAGATTTTTAAAAACACTTTTGGATCTAGAGATTCCAGGCGAGTGTTTCCCTGGGAAGGGCAGGCACAGCCTTTGTGGTGAGAGGGACTGCAATTCAGAGCATGTGTCTGAGTCCCCAAGACTGTAGCACGTGACCATGCTCACTTGCTTAGGTATGTGAGTCACCTGGAGGTAGAATGCAGACACACTGACATACCTGAGCTATCTTCCTTCCTTTGCTCTTTGCAGGTGTTCGATGTACAGAGGAAAGTCACCTATAAGAACCTGAGCACCTGGTATACAGAGCTTCGGGAATTCAGGCCAGAGATCCCGTGCATCGTAGTGGCCAATAAAATCGATGGTGGGGCCATCCTTGTACCCATGTGTCAGGGACTCGGGGGACCCACCACCCCACATTTCCCACTCCTCTCCCGGGAGGGCAACCGTCAGTGATCAGTCCTCCTTCCCAAGATACAAGGCGCGGTTGCTCGCATTGCTCCTTTCCTTGTAAAGATTGCCCTCCTACCAGGATACAGATCCCTATTTACTGAAGTCTCTAGGACATGTTCCTTGATCATCCCTGCCTATCCCGCTTTTTGGAATGGGGGCCTCCAGTGACTCACCCTCCCAACCCCTCTCTCTTTCCCTTGATGGACAGGCCAATTTCCTATCTTTTCTCTACAGCGGACATAAACGTGACCCAAAAAAGCTTCAATTTTGCCAGGAAGTTCTCCCTGCCCCTGTACTTTGTCTCCGCTGCTGATGGTACCAATGTTGTGAAGGTACGGTAGACTGCAGAGATCATCTAGTGAGGTTGGGGCACTAGGTGGTACAGTTACCGGGGAAGCTATGAAGAGAAGGGTTGGCTACAGGCATGTTGGAGAGAACAGGGACAGTGAGGGGATGTGTGTGCAGCAGGGAGGGGAGAGGGTGATGGGCCAGTGCTTGATGCGGCCAAAGTCCGTTGACCATATATGGGGTCAGGGTGATGGAAAGAAGGTGAATTGAGGGGTGAGCTTGCTGATTTTAGAGGTGGAGTATCACATGGCCTCATGGTGGGGCCCATGGTGCAGCCAGGCGGAGTCCAGGGCTCCTACCCACCATCTCTGCTTTATCCCCCAGCTCTTCAATGATGCAATTCGATTAGCTGTGTCTTACAAACAGAACTCCCAGGATTTTATGGACGAGGTTTTGCAGGAGCTCGAGGTAGGTCAGGTCCATGTTTCAGATGGGATAGAAAAAACAGGACTTCTCTTCAGAAATAATGGACTATAACCCAGTGTATAGTAGCTCTTGCCTGCATTTCCCACCCCTAAATGTATCAGGGATACAGTTGGGCAAATGCAGGGCCAGGCCTCACCTGAAACCTTGTTCACAGAACTTCAAATTGGAGCAGAAGGAGGAGGATGTGCCAGACGAGGAGCAGAGTGGCAGCATCGAGAGCCCATCAGAGGAGGCGGCCTCTCCCCACAGCTGATGAGCTGGGGCTAGGGCCCCTTTCTAAATACCCCTCCCTTCAGCAACCTCCATTTCTGAATGGAGACACTCTCCAGGCTGTGCCTTGTTCTACCTCCTGTAAACCTGCCCATCCCATTTGCCTGGCTCATGATACAGGAAAGAGGTCAGCACAGTGAACTCTCTGGATGGGTGTAAGAGGTCCACACTACACCTCCATGAAGCAGAATTAGGAATCAGTGTCATTAACACTTTCCCCATCCCCCACTCCCCAGGCTAGACAGTAAAGAGAATCAGGGAACATGCTTGGGTGTCTCTTTAATAAAAGGAAATTTAGGTCATTGGTTTCTTTCTTCCTAAAACTGACCTCAGGGACTATTCCTTATGCTTCTGCTGAGACAGTGGTTAGTCTTCTTCCCACCCCCACAGACTCTGGGGCCCCTACCCTTTTCCCACATGATCTCCCATCCTTTTCCCACTTTAATTGCCCAACCATCTTTATTTTAAAATGTTCTTGAGCAGACCGCTATTCATTCCAGATTTTCGAGACTCTACTTCAGGAGCTCTTCTAGGTGAGGGTGAGATCGCAGGAACAGGCTTGCCATTGGAGTTGAGTAAAACCAGGTAACAGGTCTAGCCTAGTAAAACACAAGCATTGGTAAACATCAGGGGTCAATACAGCTACACCACAGGTACACCCACTTGGATTACAAGAAATTAACTTCAAGAAGAGCTTCCTTTAAAACCCCTATTTCAGCATAGGAGGCTGTCTGTTCTTTCATTGGCTCGCAGGCTAGAAGGACACCATGCCCCTGTGGGAGCCTAAGGACTGCAGGAGAGCTGCCCACTGCCTTCCACTACTCTGCAATACTTGTGGTTGGCTCGTATGTTTTTATGATCATTTTGTGCATCATTTGCATTGTTTTCATTAATTTATTTTGTTTTTATTGTTTCCTTTTTTTACAGTAAAGGTTGACTTAAGCAAACATTGAGTCTGTGTGTGCTCTGTAGGTCTGAAATGTACTAAGCAAAAAGACACAAAAGAATTTGCAGATCACCCACCACATTAATGAGGGGAGACTGCCTTGATCTGTCACAGGGTAGCTCAGGTTAACTCTTGATTAACTGTAATAGAGACCATTTCAGTGGAACTTGGTGTTTTAAAACGAGTAAGTATTAAATTGGGAACTCAAGAACAAATGTTTCCCCTTTATTTTAGTGATACTTACATGTTCAGTGTAAGATATTTCACCTGACCAGGGGTTTCCAGAAACGTATTACCCTGATGAGGTGGGATTTAGAGAAAAACCCAAAAACATTAGTTATCGTAAATGACTAATAAGTATTTCTCTAAAATACGACAGGTTTGTTGAGATAGAATTCACATACCAAGAATACCTCCTCATTTGCCGGCCAATTAATAAACCTTTCTTTCCTTCTCCTCAAACCACTTGTCCTTGTTCTAATGCAGCCTCAGGGACAAATGCCAAACTTTCAGTAACAGAATTTGGGGTCCCCAGGTGGGCCCATCGGTACCCCAGTGGAATGGCACTCACGACTGCTGGAAGAGGCAGGGAGCAGCCGTAAAAGCCATGGGTCTCGGCAGGTAGGAGCAACTTCTTTTCCAGGTGAGAGAGCAAGGGATGGCCCCAACAGTTGCCAGAAAACGTTTTAGCTCTGGGGAACTCCCATCTCTGTCTCCCTGAAGTAGATGCAGCTCCCTGCAACCTGACCTGAGTTGAGGAGAAGGAAATAGATGTAGGAAACGTCCAGACAGTCCCGGCTGTTTGTAGAGTAAGTTCCCTGGGGTGCACCCTAAGACCCTGATTCCACCCATTCGGGAAGTTTTCATACCTTCCTGTTGATTTGTTTTGAGGCACCTTTTAGGGGTGGAAGTCACAAGGTTGAGTGGAACTGGGGAATCTGGCAAGAGGAAGGACTGGCGCAGGCAGCGCAGCAAGGGGGAAGGAACGCCTGCCACCGCCGCCATCTTGGCACCACCGGAGGAGCTGGAGGGCACGACCTGAAGTAACTTGTCAACCCCACACCCAGTAAATTCTGACTCTGAGTTTGGAATGATCTCTCCTGGCAGCAAACTCAATTTGGGCCAGAGGGAACCTGTAGCCAGAACAGGCAATTTCCAGCAGTATCTGGTAGGGGAGCTTGAATGTGCAGGAACAGCTGGAGGGTCCTTTGATACAGCCAACAGAAATGGACAAAAAAGCCACCCCAGACTGACTTTTTGTGAAGAATAAGGACCTTGAAAGGAACATTGCCCAAAATTGTAAAGGACTCTGGGTGGTGGGAAGCTTCCAGGAAAGCAAATAGGTTTTTTTAAGTCCAGGACTCAGATGGTGAAGGAGTGGGCCCGGAGCCCCCTACCTCCAAATATCCTTACAGAAGCCCTAGGTTCGAATGGCGCTGGCCACATGGACAGAAGCGGTCTGGGGGGCCCCTTCCCCCTGCCACCACGCCAGTCCCCAGCACCAGCCATGCCTGGTGCTCTGCGAGCCAGGCAAATGTTGGGTGGGGAGGGGCTGGTGGCAGTTAGGCAGCTGTAGACAAGCAGAGGCTGAGGCTGAGGCTGAGAAAGTCTTCACCGTGGGCCCAGGAGGCGGATCTGGGCGAGCAGCACGAGCACCAGGGTTTGTTTCAGAAGTAGCAGAGGCTCACCTCCGGGGGAAGGCAGTGCACCACCAAGCTCCTGCTGGATGAACACCAGGGTCTGGCGAAGTACACAGAAGATGGCCGTTGCACTTTGAAGGTCAGGCCTCAGCAAGCCTGCACATCATGCAGTCCCGGGAGAGAGGCTGAGCCGATAGAGAATCATCACAGTTGCCGTGGACAGACAGCGGCAGAGATGGTCAGCAGCTCCTCCTCCTAGAGCGTCGACAGACACCCCACTGTCAACAGGACCCAGGAACACACTCCACGGAGCCCTGGTCATTTCCCACAAGTGGTAATGGACCCTCCTTTGTAGCCAGGGTAGCCTGACATGGGACTTCACTTGGGGCCTCACAGAATGTGTGTTCTGCTGTTGTTGGGAGGAGTGTGCTGTGTGTGTCTCTCGGGGCCAATTGGTTTATGCTGCTATTCAAGTCTTCTGTTTCCTTGTTGATCTTCTCTCTGGTTGTTCCATCCATTACTGAAAATAGGGTATTAAAGTTTCTAAATATTGTTGTAGAACAGTCTGTTTCTCCTTTCAATTCTGTCAGTTTTTGCTTCGTATATTTTGAGATTCTGTTGTTAGGTATGTCTATGTTTGTACTTGTATCTTCTTGTGGATTAAAACTTTTCTTCAATATATAATGTCCTTTTTTGTCTCTTGTAACCTTTTTTTGACTTAAACTCTATTTTGTCTGACAGGAATACGGCTGCCCCAACTCTCTTTTGTTTACTATTCACATAAAATGTATTTTCCATACTTTTACTTTCCCCTCTTTGTGTCTTTGTATCTAAAGTCTCTTATAGATAGCATTTTGATGCATTGTTTTTTAATCTTCCAATTTCTGCCTTCTAACAGCAGAGTTTAATCCACTTGCATTAAAGTAATTAACAATAAAAAAGATTTGCTTCTGGCTTTTAGCTATTTGTTTTCTGTATGTCTTACATGTTTTCCGTTCCACATTTCCTTCCTTACTTCATTTTTTATGTGTTTAATTGGCTTTTCCAGTGTACCATTTTTGATTCCCTTCTTTTTTACTTTCTCATATATTTTTTAGTTGTTTTCTTAGTGTTACATTGGGAATTACAATTAACATCTTAAACTTGTAACTAATAAGCTAATTTTTATTATAATAATTTATTTTTGATAGTATACACTCTGCTTGTATTCACTGTTGCCCTTCTCTATTTTGTATTATTATCACAGATTACATCTTTATAGTTTAGATGCCCATTAACATAAATTCATAATTATTGTTTTATGCATTTACCTATTATGTAGGAAAAAGAGAGAGGCTACAAACTATACCAGAAGTACAACAATACTGGGTTTTTTCTTTAGCTGTGTAGTTACCTTTACCAGCATTTTTTATTTTTCTTATGGCTTTATGTTACGGTCTGGGTTTCTTTCATTTCAGCCTGAAGGGCTTCCTTTAGATTTTCTTGTAGGGCAGGTATACTGGTAATGAACTCTCACTTTTGTTTATCTGGAAAAGTCTTAATCGTGCCTTCATTCTCAAAGGATTGTTTGCTGGATATAGAATTCTTGGTCAACAGGGTTTTTTTTTTTTCTGTAGGACTTTAAATATGTAATGCCATTGCCTTATGGCCTTCATCGTTTCTGACAGGAAATTAGCTGCTGATCTTATTGAGGATTGCTTTGATATGAGGAGTTACTTTTCTCTTGCTGTTCTCAAAATTAATTTTTTTTCTTTGTCTTTTGACAGTTTGATAATAATGTGTCTTGATCTGGGTCTCTTTGAGTTTATCCTGCTTGGAGTTCTTTGAGCTTCTTGTATGTTTATTTTCTTGTCTGTTCTCAGATTTGAGGAGTTTTTGCTCATTATTTCTTGAGACATACTTTCTTCCCCTTTGTCTCTTTTCCTTCTGGGACTCCTATATCTGTATGTTGATATGCTGGATGGCGTCCACAGGTCCTTCAGGCTTTCTTTTTCTAATTCTCTCTTCTTTCTGTTCTTCAGACTGAATTATTCCAATTTTCTTACCTTCACCTTTACTAATCCACTAATCCTTTCTTCTGCCTGCTCAAGTCTGCTGTTGAACCCCTTTCATGAGTTTTTTTTGATCTTGTTATTGTACTTTTTAGCTTCAGAATTTCTGTTTGGTACCATTTTATAATTTCTATTTCTTTATCTAATTTTGTTCATGCAAATCATTTTCTTAATTTTCTTTGGTACTTTGTCCATGGTTTCCTTTAGCTCATTGAGCATATTTAAGACAGTTGGCTTAATGTCTTTGATTAGTAATTCCAATGTCTGAGATCTCTGAGAAATGGTTTCTGTCAAATTCTTTTTTTTCTTGTGAATAGACCACAATTTCTTATTGCCTTGTCATTTTGTTGTTGAAAATTAGACATTTTAATATTATAGTGTGGTAACTATGGAAATCATATGCTCTCCCTGTCCCAGGATTTGCTGGATTTGATTGTTGAAGGATGTAGACTTTTGTTTAGGGACTTTTCCAAACTGTTTTTGCAAAGATTGTATTTCTTGTCATTATATGGTCACTGAAGTCTGTGTTCATTTAGTTTGTATTCAGCTAGTGTTTTGATGGTGATTTCCTTGAATGCCAAGAACTAAAATTTTTTTTAAAACACCTCTTTCAGTCTTTGCAGATTGGCTTTCTGCTGGGACTCTCTTTCAACACCTAGCAAGGGTGTTTACAACTCTACCTTAGCCTTCACTTCTTCCTTGCCCTGAACCTAGAGATCATCCAGAGGTAAAAGCTTAGGGTCTTCTCAAGTCTTTCCTAAACATATGCCCTGCCCTGCATATGTGCATGATGTGGGGAGTCCCCAGTACACACAGGTGGTTTTGAATGCCCTACTTTCCCAAAGAAATTCTCTCCCAGATTTTCCTCCCAACCTTCAGTAGCCCATTGTATGTCTTCACCATATTAATTTGTCCTAGGGAGCTGTGGGCTTTTTGGTCACTTCAAAATGTTTTTGAGCAATGCCTGATACTTTTCTACCCTGAGTGGGTTTGTAGTTAGGCAAAGCAGACAAGTGCCTCATATCAGTCTTTCAGATAGTTTGTGACAGATTAGAATAGACAAACACAATAATCTGTAAATAAGGTCTGCTTTGCTCATCCTACAACCAGGGACCAAGGTCCCATACTGGGAAAGTGGGCTACTGTCTTCAAGACCACCATCAAGCTGGTGCAAGGGTGGAGCAAGAGCAAGCAAAAATGCCACAAAACTTTTCTATAATTTTAAGTTACCTTTTCCTCATTTCTGTGGGTTTTTTCCCAATGATGTAAGCCTTTGACTATTTTCCACAGTTTTTACAAAGTTTCTGCCTCTTTTACAATGTTTCTGTGGAGAGACAGGAGTCCTCTCTTGCCCTGAGACCGAGGCATTGCATTTTGTTTACTGACTATTGAGAGGATGATGACTGTCTGGAATCTGGGTACAAAGATTATTTACCCACTAGGGAGATTAAGAAACTGGATTTAGGAGACAGAGCCCAAAGTACAACAAACTCCAATTCCAGCAATGCCAGCTCTTAGACAAGGCAAATAAGAATTTTTTAAATTTAATCAAATGTTGCTATGCTAAAGAGGTATGGGCCATTCAGACCACTATGCAGGCCCTCCTATGGGGCCAAAGCATTTTAGGGGTCATAAGTGGAAAATCAGTGGGCACTGAAGTGCTCATTGCAGATAAGCATGAGATCATCTACCTGCACCAACTCGCTCTTAAATGACAGCCTGCGTTTGTGAGCATTTACAGTGTGTCAAGCCCTGCTCTGAATGTTTCTCACATCCTCCTTATTTCACGATCACACAGCTCTCTGGCACGTCTTCCCAAGGGCACAGAGCTGACGAGGAGTAGAGTGGGGAATTTGTTTGAACCCAGGCAGACCAATGAATCCTGAAGAGGAAGACTGTTGGCTGCTTCATCAGTCTGTGTTCCAGCCCCAGCAGGAAAATGACTGATCCCTCAGGCTTTCTCACCAGGGTTCCTCCCATCTGCCACAGCACCTTTTCTCTGCAATCTGTCTTTGTAACCAGGGCACAGGACTGCTTTGCACTTGATTCAAACCCAAGCAGCTTGGTGAGCAGACAGGTGCGTGAACGCTTGTTGCAGCAACTGCTCAACCAGTATCCAGGCTTTTCTCCCTTTCTGAGACCTGTCATCTTGAGACCTGTCATCTTTAATCCCATGCGGGGTTAAACCAGGTGTCAAGTTTGATTTACTCCCTGACCAGTGTGGGCAGTTGTCCTAAACCCATCAAAATTTCTTTCCCAGGAATTTGCAAACAGATGTGAACATTTCCGGTTGAGAGCTGACTGCAGCACAGGGCGGTGCGGTGAGGGTCTGCCGCTTAGACTGAGCATCAAGGGGCCACTCTAGGAAAACTTCAGACTAAGGACCCCTTGCCTGGGCTCCTTGTCATTCTCGATGTCTGCTTCAGGCCTTTCCTATTGCGTCTGTGTGACACCTTTGCATCCTTACCACATAAATGGCTCAAACTGGTTTCTGTTCCTTACAATGGAAGATCTGAAATAATCCCAAATCATAAGGAAGCCATTCAAAACTCACTCAGCAGCATCCAAAACGTAGCTCCCATTGCTGTTTCTCAATAGCTTTAGTAAATAACATTTTAATTTGCTCAAATCCAGGGACTAGTAAGATTTAACCATAGGCCAGTAATGCACTTGAAGAGGCAGTGTTCAACTGGCCACCGAGTAGCCACTAGCACATTGAGTTTGGTGGTGGATAGGTGTTTGTGGGGCCATCTGTCCAGTGCCAGCCCTCCGTGCAGAGTCCTCTCTGTGGGTCTGTCTTTTGATGCCACCAGGAGAACATGGACTCCTAAGGAAACGCAACGTGGACCTACACCCCTTCTTTCCCAGTCAGCTCGCCTCACAGCAGCTGCCTGCAGGGCGGACCCTCAAATGTGCATGTGTAGAGACAGCTCTCTTATTTTTAATACCTTCAGCTTCACTAAGTGTGAAATAAAGACCATACCTGGCCTATGGCCCCAGGTCACCTTATTCCAGCATTACAAATATTTTTAAAAATGCAATTGATGCTAATGTACAAACAATTCCACCTTATTGGAGCACGAAGGAGGGAAGATAGACTTGCTGGGGGAGGGTTTGAGTTGGGTTGGGGAGGACAAATAGGAAAAAGTCCAGAAAGCATCTCTTCATATATATACATGTGTATATATATACATATATCTGTATGTGTATATATATATATATATATATGTTCATTTATTTATTTCATCTTTCTTTTTTCTCAGGAGTAAAGGGTTCACTGAGTCAGTTGAGAACGCAGTCAGATCAGGAGGCCGTGGTCAGTTCTCGGAGTTCTGTGGTCTCTGTGTCATAATAGTTCTTTGGGTCGGAATACCTCTTCCTCTTCAAGGCCTCTATGAGCTGCTGTAGGCGCTTGGCAAAAGAAAGTGCTTGGGGAAGTTTACTGGGAGATGCAGGTGGGGGTGGGGATGGGGGCCGATGCTGAGCTGGGGGTCGGGGATGGGCTGCGGGTGGTCGGGGTGGAGGTGGCCGAGGAGGTTGCTGGAAATACCAAGGAGGGCGAGCAGAGGCAGGGGGGGAGGAGAGGAGTGGAGCCGCGGGCGGTTGAGAACTGGGGCGGGGAGGGATGGCCGGCTGAATCATGTGCAGGGCACTGGAACCAATTTTGGAAGCAATCCAGTTCAGGTAGGGCCAGGTGGCCGTGTAGATTCCAGGACGCTTGGCACGGGCACAGCCTACCCCCCAGCTTGTGATTCCAACGACCACATAGGCACTTTCCTCGCTGTCTTTGCACATGAGAGGCCCGCCGCTGTCCCCCTGTCCAGAAAGACACAGAGGTCACTGCCTGCCTGAGCCACTCCTTCCCTGCCCAGAAGGATCAGAGGGCTCTGGGAGGACACTTTCCATAGTCACATGGTTTCCTGCTGCCATGTGAACACAAGTGGTTGTGGTAAAGTCTGAGGTGGTGCCAACAGCTTCAGCTGGGATGTGAGAAGGGTGTGGATTGTCATGGTTTCCTTGCAGGGAGGAGGAGATGAACAAACCCATGTGTCCATGTATGTGGCTTTACCTGCATATGTGAACACACGTGTATAAGAGGCTTTGGATGCTTTGTGTTCTGGGGAAGAGAGGTAAACATTCTCTTCAGGGATGGCTTTTGGGTGACATGTCCTGTGTGTTACGGTTGAGATAAAGTGCTGAATATGGTGGTTGGTTCCTTGTAGGGACAGCTAGTGGGTGTCATCTGCCACCTTCATTGTGACTGTAGGTGCTTGAAGGGACCAGGGAAGGAGTCACTAGAGCAGGGCCCTGGGCAGGGGAGTGGAGACAATGGGATCCAAAAAGAGATGTTTTCAGGTCCTAGAGGGACCAGAAGGAAGGTTACCTGGCAGGTGTCGATCTTGCCTTCAGGATACCCTGCGCACACATTGCTTGACTGGATGCGTCCATTGTACCACTGGGTCGAGTTACACAAGTCGAGGTCGATGAGATCCACACGTGCTTCCTGCAGGACAGGGGATGGCCTGGGGGCTACAGCCAGGCCACTCAGTGGTCAGTGATCATGGAAGACATGGAGCAAAGCCCAGCCTCCACCCCTCCCTGAACCCCGTCCTCTGTAACGCCCCAGTTCAACCACAGGTCCCAGTCGAAGCCCCAGCCCTCTCCTGACACGTCCTGAAGGGAAGAGAGCACACAACCGAGAGAGCAGAGGAGAGATGGGAGTGGAGGTGGAGACAGAGATGCATGGGGAGGAGGAGGGAAGGTGGAGGTATGTGGACAGGTGGACAGAAGTGGGTGGATGGAGCATGGGGGCACATTTGAACAGTTGGTGAGAGATGATAGAGGTTTGCCGTAGCATCAACAACAACTAGCGCGTGCTAAGCGCTGACTATGCATCACATAGTGCTGTGGCTCCCATGTTGGATCAGGAGGTTGGAGTGCTACCCACCCAGGTCACAGTGGGGATGTGGCAGGGCTGGGATAGGAGTCCAGAATTGCTCCTCTCTTGACTCAAGTCCGAGACACCATTTCACTCCCCACAGTCTAGCCATACATCTCTCCCTCCCTGCTTCTCATCTCCCATCAGGACTCCTCTGCTCAGCTGTGGTCCAGATCTGCGGAAGCTGGGCTGGCGAGTCCTCCCTGCGCCTCAGATCTGTGCTGAAGAGATCCAGTGCCTCCACACAGGCAGACCTGGCTGGGCCATGGCCGTTGAAATGACCCCTGAAGCAGGGTCAGATCTCCCTTTACAGCCCCAGACACTCTATCGTGACCTCTGGGTTAGGAAAGGCCCAGCCTGCTGCAGCTCACACAGCCAGCATTGCATCTGGCTTAGGTAGAGCCAAGAACCAGTGCAGCTGCCCCTCTTCTTCAAGGGGTCCTGCAGACAGAGGGGTCCCCAACAGCAGCAGCTGCTCTGGCCTCTTCCAAAGCAGCACCCCCAGCCTAGTGGATGAGTCTGGACGTCATCTGAAGTACACATGGGGAGCAGCCTGAGGCAGGGGCAGACCCAGAACATGGCTGCATGGGCCGAGACGGCGAGACAGCTGGTTGGGCATTTGATAAGTGGCTACTGCACGCATGTTTGCTGGGCTTCAGTTCTGCTTTCAATCCCTTCATCCCCCACCTTTTCTTACCACCCAAGCAGCAGTGAGAGTTTTGAACATGCACTGCTCTTGGGGTGGGGTGACACTGGGACAACAATGGTAACAGTCCTGGCTTGTTAACCACTAAGATGACTTTTAAATCTATGGCAGCCCATAGTCTTGAAAGCCATGGGTTCCACTGTGAAGAGCCAGGTGTCCTGAAACAGAAAGGGTTTTCTCAATCCCAACATCTTGGCTTTAACTATCAAATGCTAAGAAGCCTGCAGGAACTCAAAATTCAATGGGAAAGAAGCAATACCCTAGGATAGTTCTTACTGCCCTGAAACTGATGAGTTCAAGGAAGAAGTAGAACAAGGAAGGTCTAAGGGAAGCACAGGACTTTGGAGCCTGGGGTTTCTTTGAAACATGGGCTTAGGCATGGGGGATGCATTTGCAAAAAAGAGAGAGAGAAAGATATCCCATTAAGTTTAGGGGAATTCCAGAACAGAAAAGGTCTTGCATGACATCCAAGGTGTAGCCGGGGGCCTAAAATCCTCCTGAGCAACAGGATAGCAAAGGTGGGGGGGCAGTAGGGACGGTGAGATCAGCCTTCCAGGGACTACCGTAGCCCCAAGAGCTGTGGACATGGGCAGGAGACACGTGTCCTCACTCGAGAGGCCATGGCAGAGCCATGGGCATTGACAGCTGGGGTGGAGGCTCGCACCCCAGGCCAGGAAGGGATGGTCATGTGCCACCAAAGGCCCATGAAAACAAGGACGGCTGGGATGAGACTCCTTTCTCTGAAGGACATGAAAAGTGGCAAGCCTGCCAGAAACTTAGATCAACCTCTGGGAGAAAGAAATAAGAGTTAAGGGAAGAATCCTGAAGTTATTGATTTTTTTGTTACCAAAAAAAGGCTGAGTTTTAAACTCCAAATGGCTAACTTGCCTTGAATTGGGAAGCCTAAATTTTCCATTATCAAGGAAAAGGAGAGATTGAGAGCGAAGTTAATTTCAGTCACATCTTCACAACCCTGCTGTAACTCAATAAAAATTCATTCAGCCATTTACAGAAAGCTGAAAGCATAGGTCACGCACAGAAACAGAGTCCTGCATGGTCTTTACCCTGCTGGCAAAACCCTGCTGCCACTTGAGTGGGTAACTTGTTGCTTCTGGGATAAATGGTGCCTCTAGGCTTAAAATACGTGGAGAGGGGTGTCTGGGACCCAAAGCCACAACCCTGAACCAACCATAACAGTTGTTCCAGGTCACACTCTGTGAACCAGGTCTGGTGTGGAAGAGATTTGCCTACTTACCCGCTACTCATCTGGTGTCAAGCGGGTAGGCAATGTTGGGTGGCCGAGAGATCTGAGAGTCAGGAAAGAGGCAGACGGCTTAGGAAGGACAGAGGTCTAGAGAGGCAGCTACACCCATCTTGAATGGAAAGGGTGTAGCTCCAAGGCTCCCGAAGCACCAGAACACCCATGACCTGCAGAAAACCACACCCACCGCCGGTTCCCCTCCCAGTCTGCAGAGAAAACGTCAAGTAACACAGACGAGCAGGATGGATTTGGGTGCTATGACCGGACAAGGGTGGGAGCAGTGCCCCAGGAGGCTGCTGCTGACAGTGACAAAGGCAGTCCTGGGAGCAGGAGGGCTGGGCCCTGGAATCTCACACGTCAGGAAATGTTCAGCTTGGAGACCATCTGATTTACAGATGAAGAAACCGAGGCCCAGAGAGGGGAAGGCACTCCCCATGGCCACAAAACCACACCTAGAGCTCTTCTCCAAATACTGTTTCAGGCAATGCATCCAATTTCCAGAATCCAACAGATGGGGCGCTCCAGGTGCCAAACACAGGTACAGCCTTGACTCCATTCTGAACAAAGCCGTGTTCTGCTTGTGCCTGCACGCAGCTGGTCCCCAGCCATGTGACCTGGGAGAGGGACCCAGCTCTGCTCACTCTACCACCCAGGCGTGAAAGGGCACAGCACAGGCAATGAGAACTCCAGGTTGCTCTGCCGGGCATCACCATTTGACTGCTGCACTACAAAGACCACCAGGAGAGTGACAGCCAGTGTCCCCCTGGGGAGCCCCTCCCGTACTCACCATTCTCTTTTATGTATCCCCAGCCAGCCACCCAGCAGATCTGGGGGCCTTTCGGGGGGCCTGCCTTAAACTGGGGCAGGCAGCCTGGCCCAATGAAGCGCCCACACGAAACGGGAGGGGTGATCTTCAGGAGAGCAATGTCGTTTCCCTCCGTCAGAGGGTTGTATTTCTCATGGATGACGATTTTCTCAACATATCTCTCCTGCACAGGCGCCTTCACTGGCTTACTGTTCCCATACGCAATTTCCTTTGCGCCAAACACCAGTCTCCAGTCATACACTTTGCTGTGGGCACAAAGAGAAGCCAGGCCATTTTCACTGATGGGCGGCTGCACAGAACCCCCTGGCGACAGTCACCCTCAGGGCCTTGCACCGGCAAGGGTCTGTGTCAGCCCCCCCAGAGTCTGGCTGCATTTGGCTGGAGCCCCAGGCAGACTCTGTGCCCAACTCCCTGGAGAATGTCCCTTTCTGAGAATGACCGTTCTGAAGACCGCCCTCTGCGCATCCCCACACGTACTTTTTGCTGTCGAAGCAGTGAGCAGCAGTGAGCACCCAGTGTGCATTCAGCAAGCTGCCTCCACACGCGTGGTACCTGTGGCTATTGTAGGTGAAGATCTGGAGGCTGACCATCCAGGGCCAGGCCCCGTGCTGTACAGTCTGCCCTCCGACAATTCGCATGCCACCTTGTGGGCTCTGCCTGAACCGTAACCCACAGGGACCACTGAGGAGAGACCAGGGCACAGTTCAAACCACGTGTAGGCACAGCCTGTCCTTGTAACTCCATAACAGGGGAGGCAGGGCGTGGGGCTGGGGAGGTGGAGGCAGCCAGGGCTATTTGGGAAGCTCAGGCTCCAGGAAACGGTTCGGGGCATTATGATTCCTTGGGTTTTGCCGGTGTAATTACAGGGAGGGAAGAGGAGCCTTAGGCTGTACAGGCCCTGAGGCGTGGCAGGTCCCCGTGTGAAGCGGGTACTGGCCAGGAGTGGGTCAGGGATCTGGGGGCAGAGTGTGCTGGCCTAGGGTCTGCAGAGCCAATCTTAGGTGGGAGGCTCAGAAGAGCCATGTGACCAAAGGGGTCTTGGGGCTGCAGGGTTGGGTTAGACAGTGACAGGAGAGAAGGGTGCTGGGACCACAGGCATGGGGGACACACAGGAGCAGTGGAGGCCCAGAGGTGGAAGCTCTAGGAGCTGTGTCACAGGTGGGAGGTCCCACATACTCAGAGGGTTGTTGATGTTGTGGGGTACCCTGGGGTGAGAGAATCTACAGGTGGGTGGAAGTGCGAGAGGCGTGACAAGATGATATCTTGGGGCCATTGGGGTCAACCGCAGGTTGGGATGTCTCAGCTGTTGTGGGAGGACAGGGGCTGCTGAAAATCGGGACCTGGCATCTGAGAGGCAGTGGGTCAGTCCTTGCGGGAGCAGGAAGCACGAATCTAGGTGCTGCAGAAGACCTGGGAGCTGAGGGGTCTGTCTGGGAGGAAACTGTGAACAACGTGGGGCCCAGATTCTGGGAGCGGGGAGGGCTGTGGGTCACAGGAGCTGTGAGACCCAGGGGCGTCAAAGGCCCAAGCTCAGCCTCCTTCCCCTGAGCCCTGGACAGAGGGAGTCTGGGAGGGACCTGCCATTCAGAAGATACGTTTCCCTGCCCGAGGGGCCCCTGACACTTACTCACACGTGGTGTTATCTTTGGCGACCACAGACACTGCCACGACCAGCAGAACGGCAGTTGGCAGCATCTCGCCCATACTCCTGCCCTGCCTGGCCTGCAAGCCCAGTGACCTCACAGAGCTCCGTGGCCTCCCAGCCAATCAACAGGTGACTTCCCACCCCACCCCCACACAGTCCGGCCAGGCAGGAGCCCCTTGGTTTAACTGGTTCATGCCGAAGTGACTCCCTGACTTCCTGCCCAGGCTCCCACACCCCAGGATGGTGGGGGCCTTCTGTGCAGCCCCATCCCCCCTGTCCCCAGCCCAGGGTCTTCATTCCCAGTGACTCTCTCGAGGTCCCACATAACCCAACTTTCTGGCATTGTGCAGCTTGGGGGTCTGCCTCTTATGCAAGCTGTAACCTCCACAGACTCAGCCCTTCCGTGACAAGATGATACAGCATGTCAGTGGTTAAAAGGAGTCAGGTTCAGCAGATTAATAGATCCTTAGCTTTGGTGGGGCAAACTCTCTTTCTCTCTTCCAAGTGCCTGCTATCAGCACACTCTTTAGAGAGCCTTTCTGTCCATGGCTGAGTATTGTAAGGTCTTCTATTTCCTGCCTGAGTGTCTCCGGGTCTCCTTTCTGTGACCAGAGTACAGCAAGGGGTTTTTTCCTATGCATGAATGTCAAGAGTTTTCATCACAGCTACCTGAATATCATGAAGTATCATTTTCTCCATCTGATTATCAGGAGAGCAGCTCACCTTCCAGAGTGTAGCAAATGCCCACCGCATATGCCTGAATTTTAAAACATTTCACTTCCCCACAGGAGTGTCAGGAGGTCACATCTTCACCTGCATGAGGGCAGTCTTACCTCCTCCACTGAGTGTAAGGTCTCGGCCAGGCTGCCTGAGGGTCAAGAGGTTGCATCTCACCTATATGAGTATCACAAGATCCATCTCTTCTACTTGTATATCAGGACATCTTATCTCTTCTTCCTGAGTGTCGAGTTTTCAGATTATCAGATGATTTATCTGTCTGAGTATCTAACTGAATGTCATACTTTCTCATCTCATATAACTTTCAGGAGGTTACATCCCCCGCAACTGGATTAGCAGTAGGTCTTATATATTTGAACCGAGGATGAGGGAGCTATCCTGTCTCCCGGGATGTGAGGACTTCTCTTTTCTTCCAAGTGTCACCTTGTTGTCACCCAAGTGCCACCTTGTTGCATCTTCTCTACCTAAGGATCAAGATGTCTTATATCTGCTACCT
Organism: Avahi laniger; assembly: GCA_963575035.1. Classification (NCBI taxonomy): domain Eukaryota; kingdom Metazoa; phylum Chordata; class Mammalia; order Primates; family Indriidae; genus Avahi; species Avahi laniger. The sequence continues at coordinate 40,709 of CAUYSK010026838.1, read as the reverse complement.
GAATGTCAAGAGGTTGCATCTCACCTATATGAGTATTCTGAAGTCTCCACTGCCACACTGGAGTGCTAGGAGCTCTCGCTTCCCCCCGCCCCACTGCCCCCAACTGCCAGAGAGTCTCCTGTCCTCTGCACGAGTATAGTCTCATCTCCCTGCTTGAATGGCATGAGCATTTATCTTCTCTGCAAGAGTACAGTGTCCAAAGTTCTCATCTCATCTTCCTGAGTGTCTGGAGGTTTTTCTCTCCCCTTCTTGGTTGTCTTGAGGTCTTACCTCCCACACCTGAGTGTCGTGGCACTTCACCTCCTCCATCTGGAGAGTGTCAGGAGATCTTGTCTCTACCTGGCAGGCCTCATCTCTTCAGCTTTATGTCTAGAAGTTCCATCTCTTTTCTTTAAGTGACCACGAGGTCTCATCCCCCTACTGGAGTGTAAAAATATCTTCTCTCTCCTGCCTGAATGTTGCAAAGTCTCATTTCCCCTACCCGTGTGTCAGGCATTCCCATCTCTCGTCTTATTGTCAGGATGTCTCACTTCCTCTGGAGGAATGTCCAGAGTCTCATTTCATGTACCTGATTATCAAGAACCATCACGTTTTCTACATAAGTGTCCCAAATCTGCTCTCCCTGCAGGTCATAAGGTCTCTCTTATTACTGGGCCAGGACATCTGATCTTTGTTTGCCAGGGAATGACAAGAGCTTATTTCTCCTGAGTGGCAGAATGATTTGACTCCCTTCCCTGAGTATTGAGATGTATTAGTTCCCTTCCTATTAAGCAAGAGGCTTTATTTTCCCTTAATGAATATAAGCAGATCTCAGTAATATCAACTATCTGAGTGCCATGAAATTTTTATCTCTGCTACCTGCATGTCAGGAGGTCTCCCCTCTCCTCTCCTCCACCTGAGCGTAAGGATTTGTCTCCCCAAGTCAGTTTCGGGGATCTCGGGTACTTTGAGTATCAGGAGCTCTCACCTCCCACATCTGTGTCACAGGGATGCACTTCTTCCATCTGTCAGGATTTTCCTCCTTTATTAAGTATGTGAGTTCTGTCTTTTTCAACCTTTATATCAGGTGGTCTCACCTCCTTTATCCAAAGGTCAGGAAGTCTTATTTTGCCAGCCTGAGAATTAACAGGCTTCAGCTCAGCTACTGAGTGTTAGTAAGCCTCACTTATTCTGAGTATCACCTTGTGCCTGATAAATAACCAACAACACTTTGGAAATATAGTTCAAGAAACAACAACAAGAATTCGAGAAGTGATATTAAAGTGTGTTCAAGAAGTGCTTAGGCAGGGCGCGGTGGCTCAAGCCTGTAATCCTAGCTCTCTGGGAGGCCGAAGTGGGCGGATTGTTTGAGCTCAGGAGTTCAAGACCAGCCTGAGCAAGAGCAAGACCCCATCTCTACTAAAATTAGAAAGAAATCAATCGAACAACTAAAAATATACAGAAAAAATTAGTCGGGCATGGTGGCGCATACCTGTAGTCCCCACTACTCGGGAGGCTGAGGCAGGAGGATCCCTTGAGCCCAGGAGTTTGAGGTTGCTGTGAGCTAGGATGACGCCACAGCACTCTAGCTCAGGCAAGAGAGTGAGACTCTGTCTCAAAAAAAAAAAAAAAAAAAAGAAGTGCTTAAAGTTTTGACTGTTAATGAAAATATTATTCAGGTGTTTTAAAAGTATTTTGATAGGCATAAAATTGCAGTGGCATTTACATTCATGAGAATTGTTTAAAAGACTGATGTAACATTTTATTTTAAATGTTAATATGTACGATTTTCTGGAAATCACAGCCTGTGCAACCACTTAAAAAATACGGTGAGAAATGTTAGATATAAACTTTTAAATGAAAGATGTTACCTAGTTCTTTAAAAATATTTAGAAAGTTTCAGCGACAAAGTCTGAAGATCCAATGTGTAGATTCTAGAAGATGGCTATTGTTTGACTCTGCAAAGCTTATCCACTTCTGATTCTAGAAGGGGCTGTGGTCAGACTACCTGCCCCGGCTGCAGTGGTGGTTGAGGGAAAGGCATGTGGCCCAGCCAGTTAAATTTTGTCACTAAACCTAATGGAAGCAACAACCATCTCAACTGAGTGTAACTTTTTGTCTTCTTCATGCCGTTCCAAGAGCGAGGGAGGGAGGGCTGAAGGTATGGGTCAGTCAGGTTTTGGGGCTAGAGGGTGGGGTCCTGTTGGGGGCTCGGCCCAAGCTGAAGCAGAACACCCAACACAGGGAGCTGGCTGGGGTTCCCCATTCCCCGCAGACCTCCCCTCCAGCTTGCCTCTGCCCTTCTCTCAGCTCCTGCTCACCAACACCTCTGCCCTCTCCACCCCTGCCCACTTCTGAACCCCCTCCCCTTGACCTGTGCAATCCAACTCCCACTCCAGTTTTTCTCACCCTGATCCCCAAGCCCTTCCAGCCCCATTCCTCTCCTGTTCCTGCTCCCCGACGCCAGCCTTTGTCTCCAGGATGGCCATGGGCAAAGCAGGAACCATGTCCATCCAGCCTTGACGTCCAGCCCCACCCCAGAGTTGTCCACAGGACCTTGGAGGGCCTGGTGTGAAGGAGAGCCAGGGCTACAGTCACCAGGGAAGCGTTGGTGGCCCAGGGCCGTGGAGAGGGTGACGCTGACGCATTTTAAGCACATGAGGAGAACAGAGGGGCGATGGAGTCCCTGGCCCTGAGTGAGAAAGTCTCCACCCGAAGGCATCTGGAGCTCCAGCTCCTCAGCCCTGTTTCCCGGGCCATTTACCCCTCCTTTAGCAGGCTTCTCCGGTCTAGGCCTCGAAGGTCCCGACGTGTCTCTGGAGGCTTCTGACCTGGAGGGACATTCGTCTTCTCCTCTGAGACCTCTTGGGAGCCAGAGTGGGAACACCATCCCCTGGAAGGAAGGCAGGATCCCACTGCCCGTGCTCAGAAGGAAGCTGACCTGCTCCTGTTCTCGGCAAGAAGCTGCACCACCCCAGGCTCGGAGTTCCGCTCGAGAGAGGCCCCAGGTTCCACGCGCAGCTCCGAGGAGACCCAGCCTCCTGATGCCACAGTGCTCAGGCCCAGGGCAGGGCAGGGTCCCACCTCTGTCCCCACTTTTGGACCCTCCCAGGGCCCCACTCCTTAGCTTCCTGTGTGGCTCTTCCTTTTATAATGGCCACTGTTTCTAACCTGAAAATGAGATGAAAAATTAGAAAATGTTGAATATTTAAAGTTGAGAGACTTTTTAGACAGACTACAAGCCTCTATAGGACCCTCTGCCAAGCGGCCACCACCCTCAGCCTTGAGGAGGCCTTTGCTACCTCTTCTGGGCCACCCAGACCTTCGTTTGCTCCCTTAAATCACCTCTGGGGCACCTGCCTCTTCTGGGTGAAGATGCCTCTCTGCTGCTCTTGAGGCACCAACCGCTCTTACTCCCTCTGAGACCTTCCTCCCTTGGCCCCACCCCTGGCTCCACTCTGGCTCAGAGGTAACCTGAAAATCAATATGTAACTTTGTCATTTTGTCACATTCACGCTCCACCTCCACCCAGTGTGACCAGGCTCCCCTGCTGCTCCCTTCCTGAAACCCCTCCCCTCAGGTGGCATTGCACCTGTGCAGCCTCTGGCCCTCTCTCAGCCCTGGGCCCTATGCTTTCGGTTCTCTCACAGCTTTCTCTTGATCTCTTTTGCCTACTCAGCAAGAATGTGTCCACCCACTCACTTCACTGTTCACCCTTCAGGATGGAGCTTACCACCCACTTCCACTCACTGAGGTGCCTCTGCCCCTGCTGTGGGCTGGCCACTCTACCAGGTGCCACACAGGACATGCCTCCCTTGCCACATTATTGGCTAGTGGCCTCTGCCTGCCTACAGAACTGCCTGCGCACTCTTAAAGGACTGTGGCTGCCTCTGTGGTGCCTGGCTCAGGGCAGGAGCAAAAGCTAAATCTCACATCCTTGAGGAGCTCAGTCCAGCTAGGCAGATAACCCAAGGTGAGAAGCACTGACTTGCTGTAATTAGACATGGTGCCAGGGCTGTGCAGTTGCAGTGCCTAACATCTAACTCGGACTCTGGGAGGGCAGGTCAGGGAAAGCTTCCAGAAAGGAAGGACCTAGAGTTCAGCCTCCAACAGCACATAGGCTTTATGCAGGTGAAGGATGGAAGATCCAGGCTGAAGGAGGTGGGTGTGAGTAGAGATGGAGCCATGAAGAGCCGTAGTGGGCGCAGGGGCTGCAGGCATGTGGCAAGGCTGGTGGACGGCATGTGTGTACAGGGAGGGGGAGAAGAGGCACCAACACGGCCACAGCAGGGACACTGTAGCACAGGCTGGGCTGGACCAGTGCATGGGGTCCCTCCAGCTGCTTCATTTGCAAAGACAGTCTGGTGTTAGTGAGTAGAGGGTGGACATGGAAACAGAAAACTACTGAATCAGGGAAGAAGTGAGGCCTGGACAAAGTCAGTAGCCTTTGGCGTGGATAGTGGAGAGGACATAAGAGGGTTCCAAGACAGGAACAGCAGAATTCAGAAACAACTGGCAGCCGGACGTGGTGGCTCATGCCTGTAATCCTAGCTCTCTGGGAGGCCGAGGCAGACGGATTGTTTGAGCTCAGGAGTTCGAGACCAGCCTGAGCAAGAGCGAGACCCCGTCTCTACTAAAAATAGAAAGAAATTAATCGGACAACTAAAAATATATAGAAAAAATTAGTCAGGCATGGTGGTGCATGCCTGTAGTCCCAGCTACTCGGGAGGCTGAGGCAGTAGGATCCCTTGAGCCCAGGAGTTTGAGGTTGCTGTGAGCTAGGCTGACACCACCGCACTCTAGCCCGTGCAACACAGTGAGTCTCTGTCTCAAAAAAAAAAAAAAAAAAAGAAACAACTGGACACTGGAAGGAGGTTTTAAGCCTTAAGACAACTGTACTTCCAGCTTGGGAGGTGCCACCCTGAGAGCTGGTGAACAGAGAAAGGCAACCAGAGCGGGACGCCGGGGCTGAGCTCTGGCCGACTCTGGGAGAAGACGCCGGGGGCCTGGGCAGAGGCTCAGGTCAAACACAGGGACTTACACATTGTCAGCACTCGTGGTCAGTGAAAGGTGGTCTTACTAACATAACAGACGAAAAATAATCTGTCAAACAGAAAGTAAGAGAAATAAACTCACAACATGTGATTGCCCCTTTGAAGAAAAGCTCAACACAACCACCCTCTTTGTTTTGTTTTAATTTAAAGACCTGTGGCCTAACTTGTCTCTGTGAGCTCCTTCTCAGCCTTGAGTGGCAGCAGATGTGTGCGTTCCCCACCTCCGTTCTCGCCAGCACCAGATTTCAAGGGCTCAGGTAGTCAGCCTCACAGAGAGAAAAATAATGAAGGGCACCTGCCACTGCTCCGCTGCCGCTTCCATTACGAGTCTGCTGAAGCAGAGGGAAAAAAGCCATTTTTACCCTTTAAAACTCCAAGCAACTTTGCTCAGCCAGCTGGCACTGCCCTCCACCTCTCCTTCTGTGTGTGGTGGCTGTTCCCCTCCTCTCTCTCTCTCTCTCTCTCCAGAAAATAAATTTTGTGCTTCTTTCTCTTCTAAACTCTGTGTGAGAATTCTTTCTCCAACCCACCCCAACAGTCAGGGTGGGAGGTTTGTGTAAACCAGCCTGAGGGACAGAGGCAGGCAACCAAGACATAGTTTCATTTCTTATAAATTTATTACATAATAATATTATAATAATTATTATCAATAATAATAATATAAGAAACATAGATCTCTGTGGGGTGTATCACAACGTCAGGGTCAGGAGGCCTCAGGACTGGAGCAGGGGGTGAAATCCCCTGATGGAACTCCGTACAAAAGGAGGGGTGAAGCAGAACTGACCCTGTAAAGTTAAAAACCCAAATTGAACGGAACCAAAAACCCACAGGTGAGTGTGAGACCAAGTGTGTATGTGGCAGTCTGTTACAGTGACTGCTGCTGTGTGACCTGGACTGTTGGTGGAAGGGTCGTGGGTGTGTCTGCGCCCAGGGAGTGGGGCCGGTGGGCCGGGGCAGGGCGGTGGGCACAGACCGGCGTGCCAGGCCCCTGGGCTGTGAAAACTTCTGTTTTCTGTCTTTTTTTTTTTTTATTAAAAAAAGCTAGAAATATAAACAGAAACTTGTGAGTGACGTGGATGGAGCTTAGTCCAGACTCCAAACCCTAGGTTTAAAAACGTCCCAGGGCCCCCCACCCCACAGGTCATTGCTGAGTGTGAGGAGTCACAGTAAGGGGGGCTGGGCACCCTCGGGGTCTTTGACTCTCCCCAGGGCCTGCAGTGGCCTGACTCTAGGGGTCTCCCTGTGGCTCCCTCAGAAGCCCAAGGTGGGCACTGCTTCCCTCCCAAAGCAGCAGGGAGTCACCTGGGACCCCGCTCAGGCTGGGGGAGGCTCTGGAGGGCAGGCAAACAGCAGGACCCAAGTGCAGGGTGGCCTCTGACTTTCTTTGGAAGAGGAGACAGGGTGCTGCCGCAGGCACACACCCATGCACCACCCTGAGCCTCCACAGCCCCACATTAGTCCAGAGCGGCGCTGGGGCCACTCCACCGTCAGGCACACACGGTTCCGTGTGCTCAATCGCACCCAGAGTCGCCCACACACACAGCGCAGGAACAGGCGGCTTTGGGGTCCAAGGCAGGGAGGCTTCTCTGCTGTAGTTGCCCAAGAGCATGGGGACCAGACCGGACCCCTCCTAGGCGAGAGACCCTGTGAGGAAGATGGCTGCAGTGGAGCGTCAGGGCCCTGCCCCAGCCCCAGGGTGACGGTCTTCCAGGCACCTGATCCTGCTGGTGCCCAGCAGGACCCCCTGCCTGCCGCCCCTCCGCCCACGAGCAGCACCTGAAAGGTCGGTGGGGCACACTACAGCTCAGCGAGGGGAGGGGGCCGAGCTGGGGCCCCAGGGCGGGCCACTAGGACCCTGGCCAACCCCAGACCAGCTGGAGCGTCCCCTGCCCCGTGCGGGGTGGCAGTGAGGGGCCAGAGATGGAAGACTGGGCAGCTGCAGTAGGACCAGTGGGAGGGGTGAAGGGGAGAGGAGCGGAAACTATAACGGACAGAGATATTTGTTCCTTTTCTCGTTCCAAATATAGAGTGGATTAAAATATGCAAAACGGGGGCTCCTTGGCCCCCATCGAGAACCCCAATGTCTCCCCCCTCCCCCCGAGTCACCAAGGCGTGTCCTGACCTCGCATGCTGGACTAGGTTCCCCCTCTAGGAGAATGGCCACCGGGAGCTGTGACGGAGGTGGTCAGGCCAGAGCACCTCCAGCCCCCTCCCGCCCCAACCTCCCTGGTCCACGCCCTTCCTGACTGTGTGCTGGGTGGGGCTGGGCAGCCGGGGAGGGCACTAAGCAATGTACAGGGCAAGTCTCCGAGCAACAGCAAACAGGACGATTCATGCAACATTCCTGGCCCGGGCGCCGTCGTAGGGGGCGGGCCGAGCCCGCGGCCCGGGGTGGGGATGGGGGCCCTGCCGGCAGGGCGCGGCCGGGGGCGGGAGTTGGGGTGGGGCGTCAGCTGCCTTCCAGCTGCCTGAGCGCGCGCTCGATGTTCATGCGGTGGCCCACGCGCGTGACGCCCAGCTCCACGAAGTCGTCCTTGGTGAGCGCGGGTAGGTGCGCGCCTTCTATCTCGTGGTCCTCGAAGCGGTCGCGGTGCTCGCCTAGGTGGATGCTCTCCAGCCAGTCGCCAACGTCGAACTTGCTCCAGAGCTGCAGCGGCTTCTGCTGGAAGGGCCGGCGCGGGCCGGGGGCGCCGGGGCCAGGGCCCGACGCAGGCGAGGGCAGTGGTGACGGCGAGGGGGAGCGGCTCCGCGCGCTCACGCTGCGCACCACGAAGCGCACCTCCTTGGGCTCGTGCGGGATGGAGAGGCTGGACGACTTGAGGATGGTGGGGGGCGTGAGGCCGAAGGGCCGCCCCGCGCCCCCCGCGCCCGCCCCCAGCCCCTCCACCCGCTCCAGCGACGCGGGCTTCACCGGGCTCGGGGCGCGTCGTGCTAAGGGGTAGCGGCCGCTAGGCCTCACCGAGTAGGAGGCCCCGCTGCCCGGGCCCCCGGGGCTGCGCTGCGCTGAGATGGTGCTCAGCTCACTGAGGCTGCTGAAGAGCCTGCGGAGGGAGAGGGGGTCAGCGCCAGGTGAGGGGCGCAAAACGAAGTGGGGGTGGGCGGAGGCAGGGCAGGGCAAGGGGCCAGGAGGAAGGGGGCTGGGGCTGGGGGCCTGGTGGGAGTAGCCTCTGGATCAGAGGAAGGAGGACCCTATGGCCACCTTGGCCCTTTCGCTTGGCACCCAGGATCAGAGCTAGTACCCTGCTCTGGGAGACATCTAGACCAACCGGAGTATGAGGAGTTAGACTGGTGGCCTCCTCCACTGCATGGAGGCTCCAAGAGCAGTGCACCAGAGGAAGGACAGCCTCTCGTGGCAAAGGAGTGGCTGCTCCTCCCTGCCAGCTCTGGACATCAGCTCTGAGCAAGGCACCATCCACAGATGCCCTGGACGTTGAGACTTCACTACTACCCCCCACACCTCTGCTCTCCCGAGGAGACCCAGAGAAGCCTGGGCTAGCTTCAGGGATCGCTGAGTCATGGTGAAGGCTGGCAGCAGCACGGGGCTGAACAGGCCCATGACACTGGAGACAGACATCAGGCAGCGTTTAAACACCTGTATGGAGCAGCAGCACACGCAGGGCAGGTGTGAGGAAGCCTCCTGCACAGGACGGCACACAACCGTAGCAATGGCACCCATGCGTGTTGCAGACATGCAGCAGCAGTGGCAGGGGCAGCAGCACACCCACACAGACACACATACCGGGACAGATAGCGCTTCGCTTCCCAACCTCACCTGACAGGACCCCAGACCTCTGGCCCCTCCTCAGCCTGGCCGTGGCAGGAGGCCTGCCTGGGGTGACTGGTCCGGAGAATACCCACTCCCATATCCCCCGTTCCAATTCCTATCCCCTGCCACGGCCAGGGGAGGCCTCAAGGGGCCGTCGGTGGCACCACAGCCCCACACAGCCACGCAGAGCAGAGACCCAGGCAGCCAGGCACAGCGTGTGGACAGTGAGAGGCGTGGGATGGGCATGCTCACTTACACAGCTGGTGCTCAGGACCACCGCGCAGCTAGACAGAGCAGCCACATGCAGATGGGCAGGAGAGAGCAGTGAGAGAGAGTGTTAGCAGGCCAGGCCCATGTGGCCCAGTGTCAGCCACACAATGGGCAACCAGGTGCAGGGACCCCCTGGCTGGACACCATGTGGAGAGAGGAACTCAGATGCAGAGGGCCTAGATGCTACATAAGGGAGCTGCTGGGGGAGAAGTAGAGTGTCTGAAAGTGAAGATTCCAGCAGCTCTGAGTGGGCTCCTGAGTTGCCTGTATGTGCAGACCACGAACACGACTAGGAAGTGCTCAGTAGGTGCCTGGCGCTTGGTGGTCCCCTCCCATCCACTGATGTCCGACCAGCCTCTCTCCAGCTGCCCACCCACCCCCTTCTCCCTGCCCCTGCCCAGACTGGGTGCCCCCCCACACCTGTGCTATCCTGACAACACAGCATCCCCAGCACCCACCCACAGAGGCACAGGGCCTCTCCAGCATGGTTCCTCCCCTTACAGCAGGTTTTGGCTTCTGTCCCCACCTGTGCAAGGTCACCCCTCTAGAGATCTGAGCTGTCTCTCCCACTGGGCCTCGTTTCTGTCCTCTCCTCCACCTCTGTCCCTGCTGCCTTCTCCCAGCTGCTCAGACTGGAACAGAGCCTCCTGTGCCCCCCGAGGCCACACTGTGTCCCCCAAGACAGAGAGTTTCCCAGAACACTGGGGTAGGTGCAGGGAACAGCACTACTACCAGAGGAAACTCCCTGTTCCCACCAAACCTGGTCTCCACAAAGCCACCTGCAGTTTGGGGCAAAGTGGGGAGAAGATGCCTGAGGGGAGGTTCTAGGTGGTGGTGGGTGGGGCGGGGGTCTCTGGGGGTGGGTTACCAGGGCACAGTGATTGCTGGAGGGGGGTGCCAGTACAGACTCTGAGGGAATCACACCTGTGAGACTATGGACACCTAGAGAGGAGCAGGACCAGAAATATGTGCCTGGCCTTCACACAGTGACCCTGGGCTGGGGACCTGTGTCACACGACAGACACCTGTCCTGGTCCTGCCCCAGATTGAGGTTTCAATGCAGTTGTGATGTCAGGTGTACCTGGAGTCTCGGCTGTGACAGCAGCACACTGATGCGTTAGCAGGACCACAGCAGGAAAGGCAGAGGCCCAGGCCAGCTGCTGGGCAGTGCAGAGGGGAGGCTCGGCCAGAGCCCAGAGTAGGACCTGGGCTCCAGGAGGTCCAAGCTGTGCGGAGCAGAGTTATGTCCAGGTGGCACTAGAGCCCACCTGTCTGGCAGGGGACGAGCTGGAAGCCTGGGCTGAGGGCAGGCTGCTCCAGAGGCACCCAGGGAGCCAGGGACCAGAGAGCAAGAGACCTGGGGGCACCAGGTCCCACTGGGCTGGTAGCGGGGGCATCAGTCACGCTGCAGGTGTTGGAGGCTGTGCCCGCCAAAGTCCCCAGTGCACAGGGAGTGACCAGAGGGCACCAAGGCCTAGATGTCTTCCTTTCCTTCTCTTTCTCTTGGGGAGCAGAGTACTGTCCACACCATCCCCAGGGCAGGAAAACCAGCAGTGTCCAAGTCTGACTTCCACGTTTCCATGGCGTCACTGCTCTCACCTGTCTGACCACCTCCCTGCTTAGGCTCTGGCCGCATCACAGCCATATCACAGCACCTGCCAGCCTCTCAGTGGGCTTCTGGGCCACCTGCCCTCTAACACACAATACCTCATCGGCGTCATCACCCCCGAATACCTGCAGCTGCTTCCCTCCAGAGGCTGAGTCCAGATCGCTCTGTGAGGCATCCACGGCCCCCGAGGTCTTCTCCTCAACATCTGAGTCTTGACTGTTTCTGTCTCCTGGTGACTGTTAGCCAGTGAGATGTGGCCTTGCCACCCCATCCCCTGCCCCTGCAGTTGCCAAGGCAGGACCCCATTGCTGACTTATTCATCTGTTTCCCTTTGGGGTATCCTTCTCGCAGCCTCTTCCTTCCTACGTGGACTTTTCAGGCCCCTCTCTTGGTCTGCACTTCTCTCCTGGGCCATGTTATCCACCCCAACCTTCACGTGCCACATGTGTGACCCAGCCAGTCTCCCCTGAGTTCAAGACCTCTCTACTGGGGTCTCCAAACACATCCCCTCATCCTGCCTCAATGAATGAATGGCCCCCTATCCTTCCCCCATGACGAGCTGCCATCAGCTCTTCCATCTTTTTACCCAATGTCTGACAAGTCTCCGACTCCTAACATCAACCCAGCCCACCTCTTCACCCCCAGCCACCTCTGAATCCAGACGTTTCATGGCCTCAGGGCCTTTTGCCTCATTTCTTAACTGTTCTCCTGGACTCCTGGTACCCAGCACAAAGCCAGGAACATACGATGCCCTGAAAACAGTATCATCACACAAAAATTGTGTGACATGCCCCTGCCAAGCTTTCCCACCTCTGTCAGCCACTGGGGCCAGCAGGCAGGAAAACTCCAACTCTGGCCCTGGCCTCTGCCTCAGGCCTTCTGCCACGGCACTCACGTGAGGCAGGTCTAGGCCTGTGGCCTTTTGCAAATTGGGGGCCTCATTCAGGAAATAATCTTCAATAGGAACACAAACCTAGACACAGGCTCCGAGGCTTCTGGTGCATCCTCTCTGGTAATGGTGTCTCACTCGTCATCACCCACACCCATTCACAGCTGCAGCCGTGACATGCCGTGCCCTACATCCCCTCCTCTGTGTCCCCTTCCTTTTCCCTCTGCAGAGTTCAGAGCTCTTGGGAACACCTGCACGTGCCCCACTGCTTGGCCCCAGTGTCCCTGCCTGTTGAGCACAGGACTCATTCAGTCTGGGTTTCGGAAGAACACGCCTTGCAGGCCTTGTGGCAGGTATGGTCAGCCCAGCACAGGGGGCTCTGTCCAGATCCTCCACAACCATGGCAGCAGGCAGGGCCTACAGCAGGCCACCAGGGCACAGTTTCTTGACCTTCTTGGGGAGCACAGGTCTCCTATGAGATCTAATTAGTGACCCTAGCAGGTTTGAAGACCACCACACACAGTGCCCTACTCGCCACAAACTTGTCAAAGGCACTAGAATTACTGCAGCAAAGAATCTCTTTGTGTTTCTAAAGCTATTTTACCATGCGCTTTTTCTGTAAAACCAACTTGAGAGTGAGGCAGGAGTGAAACAGACACCCACAGCAGAACTGAGCACTGCTGTGGCCTCAGGTCACACGTGGGGTCCAGATCCAAGCACGGGGCCTGGAAGATGACTGGAGCTCAGAGGCAGGGGTGAGCCTCACAGACATGGGGAGCCAGGAGACAAGGGGGGTCCCAGGGCCAGTTGTGGAGCTCAGAGTCAGGTTTGCGTCAACACCCAAATGCAGCTTCAGAGTAAGCTGTGGGGCCCCGAGATAGAGGAGGGGTTCTGAGCAGATCAGTGGTCTGTCTAGCAGGGCTAGACTCAAAGCTAGGCACACAGTGTGGTGGACAATCTGAGATCAATGCTTCAGAAGGTAAAAGGTCCTAGACCTCCCAAAGGCAGCATGAGGGTGCTGCATACTCCAGCTTCCACCCCAAAATCAAAGATGTTCCCAGTGCCAAGGAGCTGATCATTTTCTGCAAGTTACCAAGCTTTGGTTCCATGACATACAGGGCAGCTTAAGTGACACAGAAAGATCTCAGGCTGCAGGGCAACCTGTGCTAAACATCACAGATGGACTGAGCCCTCTGTGGAGCCGGTAGGTAGAGAGGGGATTTCCTTCCCTGTGGTGTCTGCTGAGCAAGGAGAGGGACCGACCTGGGAGATGAAACCGAGGAGACACATGGGGACTGGGGACATTGCTCAGGTGTGACCCTGAGGTTGGCCATGGCAGAGGCCCCAGCAACCTGGGAAGGAAGCAGCCGTACCTGGACATCAGAACTTCCCACACTTGGGACGTTTCCCTAAAAGAGGGTTTCACTGGTAGTTTCATCCTGAAGGGAGAAGTGAGTGCCAGCCACTGCTGGCTGCAGGACAAGAGCTGACAAGCAGCGATGGGCCCCACAGCCACGGTCGGCACACAGAGGGCCAGACCTGAGGCAGGACTGGCCTCAGACATGGCCACAAGCATCCTGTGCTCAGCCTCCTGGCTGCAGCCAGAATACAGAGGCCAGGTGGGCAGTGGGGCCACCCCAGATGAAGGCAGGCGGAAGAGCGGCAGCGACAGAAGGGAACGCAGGGCCAAAGGGCGATTTGATGCCGCTAGCGTGCCCCGTGCATGGGGTGCTATTTACTACATACGTGATTGGCAGATAAAGGCGTGTGCATTTGTGCTGTGTAGGGCACGTGTCTGCTGCTTCTGTGGAAGTGAACTGCTAAGCAAAAGCCCGTGTGTGTCATCAGAGGGGGTTTAATGACAGATTACGGCAGATTATTCTGGATTAATCTCCAGATTACAGCAGACAGCACAGGGCTTGGGCTCAGACAGACGCTACTATTTACTGCCTGGAGTGAATTTCTCTGGAGCCTCCATTTTATTGTCTGGAAAACGGAGATCATATTATGGTCCATCTAACAGACGGCTGTGAAAAGAAACTAGCATGACGGGACGGTCTCTAGTGCCGTGCCTAGCGTGCTCATCTTCCCGCAATGACTCTAAGACTTAGGCCAGGTGACTTTCTGAGTGCCTGGGTGTCCGTGGCAACAAAGACAACGCTGGCTCGCGTGCAGTGAGGGCCCGCTGTGCCCTAAAGCCCAGGGCCTGCTTGGTGCTTCACGGGCGATGCCCAGGCTGCTCTCGTGACAGCCCGCGGAGCCTGCTCATTCTAACTCCCACTTCACAGGCGAGGGACAAAAAGAAGTTCACAGAGGCTTGTCCAAGACTACAAAGCCAAAATGTGACCTGCCAAGGGCTGAAGTCCAGCACCCTCTGATGGCCTCAAGCTGATGCCAGGCAAAGCAGTGAGCTGCTGACGTTGCCGAGGTCCCTGTCACAGAGACATCTGTGTCGGGCCACCCAGCATCTGGTTCCTCTGGTAACAGCACTTGGCTTACCTCTGGAGAGCCCCTCCTCTCTTGGCACCTGTTTGCTCGATGGGCTGACTGCACCTCCTTGCTCCTGAGAGAACACAGGGAGCAAGCCCAGCTGATGACAGCCCCACATCTCTGATGCCAGTGGTGGGTCAGGGGAAAGCAGAGGACCCACATGAAGCCAATTGCAGGCCAGAATTTGGCAGGAACTGCTACATGAGAGAGGCTACTTCCTAGTGGGCCTATGTTGCTGGTCCTGCCCTTCCCTGTCCCATGTCCCAGAAAGAAAAACATACAGGGACCTTGTGAAACCTGGAGCCACGGGATAAGAGAGCCTTACCGTGACCAAGGCAAAATGCTAAAGACCACAGTGGGAAGATGAACACACAGAAGGGGAGTGCCGGAAGGTTCTGCTCAGGAATCACCTGGCTCTTGCCCTGCAACTGCTACAGCCGCCCCACAGGAGTGAGCAGAGCCCATGACAAAGTCTGGGCTCACCTGGGCCTGACCACAGGGACTCAACGCGCAATAAATCTGAGCCACTGTGTGTCCTCCCATGGTATCTGTCCTAAGCCTAGACCTCAAATCACAAAAGACAGCACTTACATTTAGCTTCATTCTTTTGTCCATTTAACGAATGTTTATTGAGGGCCTGTACTGGGCCAGGCGCTGTGCTATGCACTTTAAATGGCTTTGATCTCATTGAGACTGAGAGGCAGAGAGGAATGGAGGGCTGGTTGGGGGAGGAGAAGCAGAAAGGGAGGACAGGGGGCTGGCCAAGGCTGAGTCAGAGACCTCCATCCTCAGGGTCTGGTCCTACACAGAGGCCTAAGACCTGGGCTGCTCATCCTGGACACCCACTCTAAGGGCATGTTCAACGCTGCACTGCTGGGAAGAGAGCTTTCAAATTTGAGCAAACCCCCAGGATGACAGCAGCTGAAGGCAGTGTTCCTGGACCTTAGCGGAGGTGCCATGAGCTTCGCAAACTCCTACTTTTTTTTTTTTTTTTGACACAGGGTTTTGCTCTGTCTCCCGGGCTGGAGTGCAGTGGTATCATCACAGCTCACTACAACCTCAAACACCTAGGCTCAAGTGATCCTCCTGCCTCAGCTTCCCAAGTACCTGGAACTACAAGTGTGCACCATCATACCCGGCTAATTTTTCTATTTTTTTGTAGAGACGGGATCTCGCTCTTCCTCAGGCTGGTCTCCAACTCCTGGCCTCAAGCAATCCTCCTGCCTTGGCCTCCCGAAGTGCTGGGATCATGGCGTGAGTCACTGTGCCCAGCTCCCCAACTTATCTTTTGAATCCTGAACTAGAAGAAGATAGAATGGCCAGACTCTTCGTAAGACCTGCAAAGTCCTCAAGCCTTGAACACCTCACTACTTTGTGAACTCTGCCTTCCAAGGCTGACAGTAAAGGGCCCACTAGGCTGGTCTTCAGGGCAGCAAGGAAGAGTCAGGAGCTGGTACCTACACGTCCCCCAAACCCAGAAAGTAGAAGGGGAGACCTAAGGGCACAGAAGACAAAAGCAGCTTGAAAATCACAGACAAGAGGGCTGGCAGGGGACAACCAGCTCTTACACCAGCATCCATGCAGCCCAGGGGCCCAAGGGAAGCCCCTTTGGAGGGAGCGTTGAGGGCGGGGCCTTCAAAGAAAGACTCATGGGATCAGTCCAGACAGAGCAGCAACAGCCTCAGCAGCACCCCAGTGCCCTGCTCAGCTCCTCTCCCCAGGTCCTCACCCCAGGTAGAGGCAGGAGGGGAGGACCTGCAGGGAAAGGAGAGCAGGTGAGAGGGCAGATGACAGTGTACACGGATGGTGCGACTTCCATTTGTCTTCCCCATGGACTTTAACAATCACACACAGGAATCTGTATTTAGGGGACTCTGAGGTGGTACCAACAGGCAGAAAATAGGAGGTTAGTGACAGGTCCCAAAAAGAAAAGGAGCCAGTGTGCTCCAAACCTCAAAAGGAAGCAAGGCAAGAGGCAGCTCTGGGGCAGAGGGCACCAGCCACGTGGGGCAGCCACATGACCAGAGAGGAGGAGTGGAGGGATGGGGTGGCAGACACAGGGCCACAGAGAAGCTGGGAGGAGGGAGGTGCAAATCCAAAGTAGACCATAAAACGACCCTGTATGGTGGTGGCGGCCTGGGGTGGGGCAGAGTGGGACAGGGAGCCCCCCCAGGGGGCCAAGGAGCTGCTCATGCCCAGCCCGGGTCTCTGATAAGCACCCAGCTCCACTTCTAGCACCAACAGGGATGTAGAAGGCAGCAGCCCTGATGTTTCAGAGACTTCTGTCTCAGACAGGCCAAGCCAGACCAGATAAAGAGGGGGATGGCCATGGGGTGGGGGTGCCACAGATAGCTAAAGTATGGGACAGAAAGAGGAGCAACAAGGGGGCCTTTGATGGACAACAGGAAGAACAGGGGTGAGGGACATGGACAAGGCACAGAACCCTCCCACACCGCACTGCTCACCGAGCTGCTGCGATGGGCGACTTCTTGGCAGGGTCCAGCAGGCCACCCAGGCCACCAACCGGTTCCTCCCCCAGGGAGCGCGTGTCTTTGTTCAGCTGCTGCAGGCGGGAGCTGAGCTCACTGATCACAGTCGGTTTGTCGTCTTCAGGCCCAGGGAGCCCCCGGCTCTCCACGGGGTCCCCCCACAGCTTGGACCTTCTCTGGAAGAGGTAGCGAGGGCGGGCAGGCCCAGCGGCAGAGGCCAGCCCGGCAGAGGCGGCATGGTGCTGCTGGGCCATGAGCTCGCTGTCCGAGGACTGCTTCAGCAGCGGGTCCCTGAAGGTCACCGGCCCCTTCCCCAGCGGGGACTTGAGCTTGGGTTTGGGAGGCACTGGTGGCTTCTCGAGTAGAAAAGTGTGTCCGTCGGCGAAGGAGGTGTGGGTGTCGGTGAGTTCCCCGCTCTCGGAGCTCAGGGTGGACATGCTGGACACCGTGGAGATGGTGCTTGTGGTCTCCAGGTGGGGGTCGCTGGAGCTGCGTGTATCAGCTTCCTCTACCCCAGAGTCAGCTGCAGACTCTGGGGCAGGGGGTGGCTCACTGCTGGGCTTCCCTGAGGCCGGGCTGGGCACCGTGGTGGGCGAGGGGCCCGGGCCGGTGAGTGGAGTGGCCAGCAGGATCCCGTTGGCAAACTCTTCAGGGGGTGGCACCAGCCCAATGCGGGCCAGCTCTTCCCTGGTCTCCTCATCACTAGAGGACAGCTGGGCGGGCGGCAGATTCACAGCGAACACCAGCTCTGGCTCTTCCTCTGAGCTGCCCTGGCCTGGCCCGGGGTCTGCTGGGGTGCTGCCAGGGGGCTGGGCCCGGGGGCTGGGCAGGGGCTCTGCCACGGCCGCTGACTGCATGGGGGCTGGGGCCAGCTCCGGGGTACCCGGGCGCTCCTCTTCAGCCCCCAGCCTGCTGGGCTCCTGCCCGTTGCTGGTGGCATGCACAACAATGAGGCCAGCTGGTCGCTGCAGGGACGTGTCCAAGACGCTGAGGATCATGGACTTCTTGTCCTCGGGTGACTTCCGCTCTTCCCGGGGAGCCTTCTCTGTCTCCCTGCGAGCAGGCACAGGAATCCAGGCCGGGCTCCGGGGGGAAAAGGCTGGGGAGGCCAAAGTCCCTCGCTCTGAGTCCCGGGCCTGTACATCCACAAACAGGGGTCCGGGGCGGTCAGCATCAGGACTGTGCACAGGTGTGGGGGACCGGGAGGGCGTCTGAGAGGCCAGAGCTCGCTCCCGGGCAGCCAGGGCAAGGGCCAGGGGTGAGCTGGGGTCCAAGGGTTTGCCGGTGAGTGGGTGGATGAAGGTGGAGCCTGAGGGCCCAAGGCTGGGGCCGCTGACCAATGGCTTCAGAGCAGAGACAGGGGAGGGTAGCAGCAGATCTCGTCCAGCAGTGGGGCCGGTGCCCAGGAGGCGCTCGTCGATGGAGCGGGAGGGCTGTAGCGATGGCAGCTCTGCGCTGGGGGGGCTGCCCTCGATGGCACCCACCGACAGGAACACAGTGGAGCGGCGCCGCTCCTCCAGCCGCCGGTCCTTGGCCGGGCCTGGGCCACCAAAGGCAAGCCCGGGGCCATCCCCTGAACCATAGTCGAGGCCGCCCGGGCGGGGGCCGCGGTGCGTCGGGGAGGGCTCACGGGCGAAGCTGCCGCCAACGGGGCCAGGACTACCCACAGCCAGGGCCGCGCGCTCCTGCGCGTCCTCCACCTGCAGCTGCTTCACCAGTGGACTCTTGCGGCGCTGCGGTTTGGACGGTGCAAAGAGGCTGGCACTAAAGGCGCCCAGGTTGGCGTAGGGGCTGTCAGGGCCTGGTGGCCGCGGCCGTCGCTTAGGTCGTTCTGGCGGGGTGGCTGCGGGCGGGGGCCGAGGGACGTCGCCTGTCTCCGGCGCTGAGTCCTGCAGGATGATCATGGAGCGCGCGCGTTTCTGCCGCTCGGGATAGGGCAGTGGGCCAAGGGGTGCGCCTGGCTCATACAGGCCGGCGGCTCCCGCGCCCAGGCGCGCCTCCAGGCCGGGCTTGAAGCTGGAGCGCACCGTGTCGTAGGCACGGCCAGGCGGGGGTGGCGGCGAGAAGGCTGGGGGCGGCCCCGAGTCGAAGTAGTAGGGCGCAGGCGGGGGTGGCGGCGCGGTCTGCGGCGGGGGCGGGATGCCACGGCCCTCGCGCACTGTGTCCTGCATCGAACTGCTCCGCGGAAAGCGCCCTTCCAGCAGGGACGCCAGCTTCTCGTCCTCTCCTATGGATGGAAGGTACCGGTGAGACACTGGCGGCTGGTGCCTTCGGAGAAACCCCTCCAGACCCCTGCACCGACTCCAGCCCCGGGCAGCCACAATTCCAGACACAAGGGCCAGGGCGCAGGCAGAAACCTTGGGGAAGATGGGGACCGGTGGGGCTGGGGGATGGAGGGTAGGGGGGTATAGGGAGCCCAAAGCCGGTGCTCTGAGCAAGACTGCAGTGTGGGCTCATCCCTGGACTCCCAAGCTGCGCGCCTCAGGCCCGACCTTGCCCAAGGACTCTTGTGAAGAGTACGGAATGTTCAGCTACAGGGTGAAGGAGGGCCCCACCAGTGGAGCCCTGAGACAGGACCCAAATTCTGACTACGTGGGTGGGGCCTAGACGTGTCCAAGCCCAGGGACATGCAGCAGGCCCTGACAAGACATCCCAGGAGGGAAGGGGCAACCCCCTACCCTAGGCAAGCACAGGGCTTCCCAGTGAAGACTGAGCAAGGCTATCTCAGAAACACCAGCAGAGCCTCACAAGTAGGTGTCAGTGTGAGGCCCTGGGGGCAGCCAGGGGTGGGATCGGAAGTGAGAGGGACACTCCCCCAGAGCAGGAGTGATACACTGTCTGCCAATGAGGGGAAGGGGAGCCATGGCCTGTCAGAGAGCGCTGATGCCCAGGTGAGGAGGTACCTGTGGAAGAAGCCCCGAGAGGCTCCTCCCAGAGATCCGCATGGATGGGTGATGTAACCGCAGTGGCTGAAATCTGGTAAGGCTGGGTGAGTGGGAAGGAAGAATGGATGGATGGATTAAAATGGAACTGCAGGCTGAGCACCCAGTGCATGTCTCAGCCTTATCCCCTCTTGGCTGCGTGACCCCAAGCCCTACGCCCTCTGAGCTGCTGTTCTCTCATGGGCAATATAGGCTTCAAATGAACACCATTCTCCCTGCTGCACTCAGACATCATCAGAATCCTGCGCAAGGGCTGGAGTGGTCAGGGCCCTTATTGTCCTGCTGTCCAGCTAGAGTCTGATAGAACTTCCTGAGCATCTTATGGACATAATGTGGACACCTGTGTTCAGGTGTGTTCAGTCAGGCTGTAGGTGCTGGATAGCCCAATCCCAGGGGAATGGATGACACACAAGGTCTCTGGTGGTGCTCTACACCTGGCCTCACTCTGGTTGGGTCGGTATTTTTATGCACTCGCTGTGATGCAGGACTGCCTGTTCCTGATCATATCCTCCTTCAGCCGACGCAGCGCTGATGGAGCCTCCGAGAGTACACTGTCTGCACCTTGCTGGGCACAACAGCTCTACAGCCCCAGGTATAGCAAGGATGGGCTTGTGCACACAGACTTATGCTTGAATTCCAGCTCTGCCAGGTACTGACATTCCTTAGCCTCTAGGAACTTCAGTTCCCTCATCTCAGGAGGACACCTGCTGATGTCATGGGGCATTTAAAGTTCATGGTACAGGGATGAACAGGTGGCAGCATTCTGGGAAGGCGGCCACGGTCATCACCATCATTATTTTTAGGTCTGCCTTCCCCCCGCCCCCCACTGGACGCAATCTGTGCCCAGTTCACCCTGGGTCTCCTCCCGTTGCACTTCTTGCACAGTGTACGAACACACACCCAACACCTACATGCCTGTGCGTTAGACGGAACTATGCAGAACACACCTTGAGGATGTAGAAGGCGGGAGTGACGTGTGAAGATGAAAAAGGGGAGATTTAATGCTAATGGCATGCCAAGTTCTGACTTAGGGTAAAGAAAAGTCACTTGCCTCAGCATAGAATGGGGAATCTATTCTAATATCATCTGGGGTAGGGGCAGGACTCTTTGGGGCAAAGGTAGACCCTCTTTGCTCAAATAATAGCAGAGCACATTTCTTGAGCACTGACTGGGTGCTAACTTCTAGATGCAGGACCTACATCCATTAACAACATAAGCAGCTGCTAAGTATTCCCCATATGTTGGGCACAGGACTTGGCCCGTGAGTACAGCCCACTGGATGAGCCTCAGAGGAGTCCTTGGAGGTAAGTACTAGGTGGCCTCTGTTTATGGATCAAAAGGATTGGATCTGAGGTTGCAAGGGTTACAGCATGTGCCCGGAGCTACACAGTCAGGACATAGGGTAGGAGCCTGGGGTGTCTGACAACTCGACCAATGCTTGTATTGGCAGCTGGAGGCACACCAGGCCAGAAGGAACGAAAGCTGAGCCCCTGCCAGCTTACTGATCAACTGAACACAGGAGGGCACAGTAGGACCAGTGACGGGGAGCTGGCGTCTCTACCGAGTGACTCAAGGCCTGCAGGACAGGCGCATAGGTCTGGAGCTGCCAGCAATCAGTCCTGGGACTGGGCAGGGCTGAGGGACAGGCCATCCAGGCAGAGTGAGGGCAGGTAGGGAGCAGCAAGTGCCAGAAAGCCTAGGTCAGAGGGAGGTGAGGACAGATGTCCCCAGAGGAAGCAGGAGACGGCCAGAGCTGGTACCTGGCCCCTGGCCCATAAGACAATAAGGAGCCTACAGAGGGTCAAGCTGGAGGAATGTGGGGTGGTAACTGCTTTGCAGAAAGCCTCCTTTGGCCAGAGGGATGGACTCAGGGCAAAGCCAACGTAGGAGGTCGTGCAGAGAACAAAGCTGGGGTCCAGGTGCGGGGTGATGGGCAGGGCTGCAAGGCATGTGAGGAGGTAGCCCACCCCCACTTTGTCAGGTGGAGTGGAGGATATGGAAAGAACCATGGAGGACATGTAGGCCTCAGGCCAGGGAGGAGCACCTCTTGGTTACAAAGTAGCTCCAGTCTCACCAGCCTTCTTCCCTACCCTCCCACCTACAGAAACAACTCTTGGCAGTCCCTGAAGGACCAGGCCACACACCCGTGTGCCTTTTACACACTAGCTTGTCAGCAATTCACCCCACTGTCCCCCAGAAACTCCCACTTATCTTGCATGTCTAAGAACACACAGCCCAACCTCAGCTTTCTGTGATACCAGGTGTGGCTGGAGCTGTTCCCTCATCAGCTCCCCTTGTACATGTGTCCTGACATCTACCACGTAACTGCTGAGCTGTCTGCAAACATGTCACCTCCCTAGCTGAGCCCCAGAATCAGCCTGGGATTGGCCTAGCGTAAACACCACTTGGTGGGGTCCTGGGGTGGGTGAGGGATGGGCAGGTGGTTGGCCAAAGGGTGAACTGAAGATGACAGATAGGGCAGCTGTGTGACCTTGGACAGGTCATCTTACCCCTCCTTGCTTCAGCTTCCTCTTCTATGACATAAAGGTACACATGGTGCCACCTCAACGTGGCTATTGTACTAGACACTGCATCCAACCTGCAGTAAGTGCTGAGCAGGGTTTGCCCTGGTGTGTGGCAGGGGACATGGTGGGTGTCTGTGGATGACGGATAGACGAGCGGGCAGATCCGTGGGTTGACAGGTGCACAGCCGGGCAGGTGAGGGGAGACAGGATGCCTGGAGGGATGCGCGCAGCTGGTTAGATGTCCAGATCTGGGGTTGGGAGAGGGGACGGCCAGTGGGGGGGTGTGATGGCTGACGAGCATTGGGGGAGGACGGCTGAGGGCACAGCCTGAGAAATCACTGTCTTTGGGGGACTGGGGCAGTGGGAGCAGAACAGGGGCAGCCTGAGAAAAGAGGGAAAAACCAAGCAGTGTTGTTCAAAAGTCCCAAGGAGGAGAGTTTTGTAGAGGGAGAGCGAAGAAACCAAAAGCCAGCTGAGGTCAGTAAGAGGAAGGGTTTGTGACACTGAGAAGAATGTCCTGTGGGCCACCGGTGACCCTGGTAGGAGCAGTTTCAATTTTGGATATAGAGAGAGCAAGTCTGCTGCAGGCTGGGGGAGGTGGGAGACAGAAGGCAGCAAGCAGAGGTGAGTTTTTGTGGCTACAAAGGGCAGAGAGGGCAGTACCTGGAGGGGTGGGGCAGGCAGGCTCCGGGGGGGTTAGTTTTAGGATCAGAAACTCGGCATGCACTTGGCTGCAGGGGAGTGGCCAGGACAGGAGACAGCTGACCTCGGGACAGGGCACTGGTGCCCGTGGAGACGTGAAGGTGCGTGAGGCGGGGCGCCTGCTGGGGGAGCAGTGGGTGGGGTGGGCACATTCTTAAGGGTCTCATCCAGCAATGTATCTCTACGTTGGGGGAAGGTAGGATCCCTCCTATGTCCACAAACAAGTGAGATCCCTGGGCTGGGGCCAGGGAAAGGTGGGACTTGGAAACTGGAAACCTAGTTAGGAGTAGGGAGAAGCAGCATCCTCTAAACCCAAATCCACCCCGCCAGCCCAGCCCCATTCCTCCCAGCCCCATCCCGGCCATACCTACAGACTTGGTCCGTGGAATCCCCTTCCGCAAGGAGCCCGGCAGCTTCTCTGGGCCCGCGAGGCCCTGGCGCTCAAACAATGACTGTGGGGGTCAGGGAGGGGAATATGGAGGTTCCAGGGCACTGGGGGGACCCCAGTCCTCCTAAGCTGGAGAGCAGTCACACCATGCACTCACTCCAAGGGCACTGGTGCCCGTGGTGCCTGGACCAGGAATCAGATCCCAGCCCTGGCCTGGGGAGCAGCGATTCTGCTCGCTGGGGCCTGGGCAGGTGGGCAGTGTGAATGGTGGGTGGGGCGGGTGCAGACCCTGGGTATGGGCTGGGGGAGGGTGGGGAGGAGCACAGAAGGCACAGGGTGGGGCAGTGGTCAGGGGACAGGGCATCTAGGAGGTCCTGGGCATGATACAGGGACTGCCTGAGGCCTGAGGCCCTGCAAGCTGCAGCCACGAGAGAACCCAGCGAGTGCTGACCCATGGCCCTTCTGGGGCTGCAACGGCCTCGAGCGTCTCTGAGAGGCTGTTGGTACTTCACCCACCTCTGGAGAAGGGTCCAAATGACAGGCTCTCACCTCAGCAAGGAGGGGCCATGACATTCTGAACCCCACACCCGACTATCCCGGCGCTCCCAGCTACCCACGCTGGCTTACGCTTATCTCAGCAGGGGTGATCCTCCGACTGGTGGGCCGCTGCTTGACAGTGGCAGCTCTGGAGTCGGCGTCCGCGATGTCCGGCCTCAGCGTTGGCTCCGCAGCAGCTGCCAGGATCTCATCGAGCTTCTCTGCATAGCCAAGGAGACCCCATCTCAGCCGCCGGGACCCGCCTGCAGCCGCACTGCCGCGTCCTCTCAGGCCGGTCCACCCCGTGGTGCCGACGGAGGTCCCTCACTCCAGGTAACCCCACGGACCCCACTCGAGGAAAGGGAAGAGACCAGGGCAGGGACAGACCGTTCAGAGCCCAGTCTTCCTGAATTTCTCTCCATTTCCCCTTGTCCTGTCCCCGTTCTGAGCACATGGCATTTAACATACCCCCCACTGCCACATTAGAAGGGAGGCTGTTTATAGCGGGATCACAGCCCTAGGACAGACCCCGATGTACAAGCAGGTGTCCACGAAAGATGTCTGAATGGGCGCATAAACCAATATTGAAGGAGTTAATGAACAAATCAAATGAGGGGGGGATACTTTCTGAAAACAGTTTGTTGCCCCAGGCTAGGACCTAAAAAACTGTTTGATGCAAAACAGGCCAAGGCAGCCCTACCCAGGGTGGGAGGTGCCACAAAAAGAGGAGGAAGTGGGGGGACAGTGAGGGAGGCCCCCTCACTGACAGGGCTCCTGTGCCCCTTAGAAAGCAGCTGGGGCCAGAGAAAGGGAGAGGGGCAAGGAGACCGCAGCTGGGCTCACACCTGACGCGGCCCTCACGGGGAAGGGGTACCAGGCAGGCCATGGCAACATTCTTTTCAAATCTATTACCAAAGAAAAGCTTTTTCTTGTTCGCTTGTTATTAAAGTAAAATTAATGTCTTAAAAAGTGGTATTCTTTATCAAAGTGATTTGGAAACTTTTGTTAAACTAACGTGTATCTGGGGACTGTCAGAGCTCTGGCGGGATGACTCCCCCGGGGTCCACGGATCTCACCAAGGGTCCACCCAGCTCTATCCCAGACCCCACTCCAGGCCGGCTCGTGGGGCACGCAGCAGGGCTGGGCAGCACCTGTGTCCCCTGGCCGCTCTGCCAGCCCCTAATTCAGCAGCCCCACCCACCACACCCACAGGCCCTTCCCGGCTCTCAGGGGCTGTGGCAACTCTAGCGGACCCCACGTCCGGTCACACTCATTCTGGCATCCTTCACTCTCCAAGTTCCCATGTTGGAGACTCAGTGGTCGGCCTGGACACCTCCTGCTCCTTCCAGCCCCACCTGTCGCCATTCACAACACCTGGTCTGCTGAGCGACTGCTGTGGGGAAGTAGATGGACTTCCTGACACTGCCTGCACCCAACCCCAACCCAGACCAGACCTGGCCTGTACACCGACTGTCCTGACTTAACCTCTTTTGACTGAGTGTTCTCATCTGATACAACAGGCATAAAAACAGCACCTGTTTTGCATGTCTCTAGTGGGAATCAGCACACAAGAAGGGCCTACGCTGAGTGTACACACACACGAATCTCCCTGTCTGTGCGCCTCGTTTCCCCAGTTTGTGGGCCCTCCAAGAAGAGAGCCAGCATGTTCTCTGTGCTCCACCAGTGCCCAGACTGTGCCCTGAACAATGCAGAAGTTCACCAGCAAAATGCACTCCGACGCGGAACAGCCGGGCCTGCTGGAGGCGCCCAGCACGCAGGCGACGCAGCCTGGGAGCAGATCAGGGACTGCTGCCTTTGTAACCTAGCGAACAGTCTGCTTCAGAAGCTGAAATCGTCATCACCACAGTTTGTTCAGTTCTTGGTGGTTTCCAGAGAGTGCCAGGCTACACGGATCCCCTCTCTCATCCCACAACAACTGCATGAAGATCCTGTTTCTACTTCTTTTTACCCTGTTTCTACTTCTTTTTACTACTGAAGCTCAGAGAGAGAAACTGTCCCAGGCCACAGATCCAGCAAATACGAGACAAGATGTAACTACCACACTCTCCAGAAACCGCAGAAGTAAAGACACGAATGGACAGAAAACTCCGTGGCATACACGGAGTTGGCGTGTAATACACGCCACCACCTGAGCCCCCTGAGCCCTGAGCTGTGGGCCACAAGAGGCTGTGTCTCCAGGTCCGGAACCCAATCTCAGCCGCCCACAGCAGTGTGCGCGTGAAGTTTAGCAAAGCAGCTATTTCTGGTCATGTGGCGATGATGTTGGGGCTGGGCAGGAATTACGTCCAGAGGGAAAGAATCAAGAATTCTGCAAATTACAACCTGATGACATTGACAAAGCATGCCCCCCACCCCGCCATTAGAAAATATATTCCTAAATAGATCATTTCAGATACTTAAAAAAAGGAAATGAAGCCGACAAAGAGCTAGGTGGGCCCGCCCCTCTCAGCAGCCTCGCACAGGGGCTGGCGCTGTGTGATCAGGGCCACAGTGCAGCACCTGGGAGCCCCACGAATGAGCGGGAGGGCAGAACCAGAATATTCCAGAAATAGCTTCAGTCTGCCCCGAAGGCGTGGAGAAAAGGTCCCTGAAGGAAACCATTATGTTTTTAGTACCTGGAAAGACACTGGGGAAGGCCTTCACCTGGGCTGGGGCAAGGGGCAGTGGAGCCTTCACAGGGCAGAGGAGGGCAAGGAATGCAGCTCGAGCAGGAGAGAGCTGGGCCAGGGGCCAGCAGAGGTGCCCCTAGCCCAGCAGATCCAGAGTAAGAGATGGCGGGTGCCAGGCACACCTGGGGCCATAAAGCCACCTTGGGCTTTTTTCTCTGGGCCCTGACTCCCCTCGTCCTGGAGCAAAGGTTGCCGGAGGCCAGGCCCCAGGACTTCGCCAGGTGGTGTCCCTCAGTACCCAGGCTGGTGACTCTGTCCCCACCCAAACACAGCGTCCCCAGCACAGGCTGCACATCCAGGACATACAGGGAGAAGCCTCAAAGGATACGGGGTGGGGGCACCTGAACAGTTGAGTGGAAGGGTGAAGCTGGCAGCCTGGAGGGCCTGCTAGGCAGGGGAGCTCCACACTCCCCCTGCCAAGTCGTGGGACTCAGATCCCTGCTCTAAAGGGGCTGTCCGCTCTGGGCTTGGCTTTGCGACCAACCAGCATGCGGATGGCGTGGCGCCACAGCCCAAGCACAGGCCCCGTGAAGACAGGCAGAGAGAAGCAGTGCGGGCCGGAGCTGAACACCTCAACGTGGTCCAGTTCCCCTGCTCCCTCGAGCTCCACCGTGGGCCCTCCAAGCACCGCCCACCACTCTGGGCCGTGGCACATGCAGCAGCCTCCACGGGGCTCTGCCAGCTCCTCCCCGCCAGGCTGCTTCTGTAGCTCTCAGCCCACGACTCCCCTGAGCCCCTGGGCCATGCTGGGTCTCCCCACCGCACCCCAGCTGGCCACACCCTGGGAACGTTCCGTCTGTCCTCCTCTCATGCCCCCACCAGATCCCCAGGGAAAAGCCAAACAGGAGGGTGCAGCCCAGGCCTCCAGATCGCCCTGACTGGAGCTGGAGCCCCCTCACACACCAGCAGGGACACACCCGGACAGGGGTCAGGCAAAGCCGGGGCCCTGGGGATGCAAGCAGATGACTCACCCCCTTTTCTTCTCCGAATGGAGGCTTGGAATCAAGAAACAGAGCACAGGGGATGAGAGGCAGCTTCATCCCTCGGCACTGGCCCCGTTCCCCACACTCATGTCCCTGCCCCGTCCCTCCCACTCCCACCTCCCCAGCAACCAGGACCTTTCCCATCTAACCCAGCCTACACCTCTTTATCAGACCAGGAGTGGCAAATCTGTCCAAATGCAGGGTCGGCTGGTACCCGGCTTGAAATCCGAGGAGGAAACAACCACGAGCTGGAACATTCACGTGTGTGTGCGCACACACATGCACACAGACATGCACGTGTGGAGCATGCACGACTAAATCACACTTGGTTCTGTCGAGCGTTTGTTCAGAAAACAGGCAAAACCCCACAGAAACCAAGTTCAGATGCCACTGAAAACCAAGGTGGTCACCTGTGCACAGGTTTTAAACAAAGGCAGGACAAGCGTGTCTGGCAGAGAAACCTTTTCCAGAATGAGGCTGCTCACAGGGACGCTGGGTGTGACACATACTCTGATGTTCTCATCACAAAAGAAAAACAGACCCAGAAATCACAGGGAAGTGAATGAACAGGAGGGGCGTGGACCTGCCAGGGCCTCCCTGGCCTGGGTCTCCCCTGGCCTTGGACCCCAGCACACATCTGGCTCAAGCTGAGCAGACAACCGCGTGGTGACCGTGAGGAGTCCCTAACGCTGACGAGAACAGGGCACTTGCCCTCTTCTTCCTCCCACAACCTGTCTTAGGAGGAGGGTCCGAACCCAATCCCTTCATTTCCAGGGCACCAGCCTTCGCTCACCCCATTCCCGTGCACGCTGGCCCTTCCCTCCTCCTCCTCCTGCAGGGCCCTTCGTCCCCCATGTCCTCTGTGCAGCAGCAGCCACCTGGGAAGGAGCCTCTACCCTACCACCTGCCTTCCCTGTCACGTCGCACTTCCTCTTCTTCCTAGCTTCAGTTCATCTTCTCAGTCGACTATGGATCCTAAAAGGGTCTATCAGCTGCGGGGACAGCGACTGGCAGGACTGCTGTTGCTGGCAATGACCCAACAGGTCTCATTACTATTTTTTTCTTTTTGAGGCAAGGTCCCACTCTGTCACCCAGGCTAGAGTGCAGTGGCACAATCACAGCTCACTGCAGCCTCCAATTGCTAGGCTCAAGTGATCCTCCTGGCTCAGCCTCCCAAGTAAGTAGCTGGGACTACAGGCATGCACCACCACACCTGGCTAATTGTCAAAGTGTTTTTTTAGAGATGGGGTCTCACTGTGTTGCTCAGGCTGGGCTCAAACTCATGCTCTCAAGTGATCCTTTCACCTCAGCCTCCTAAAGTGCTGGGATTATAGGCATGAGCCACTGTGCCCGGCCACATTTCTGTCTTTTAAAAGCAAAAACACTGGATTGTGGGATGGTCCCTCAGGTACCTGGGGAAACCCTAGTGCTGGAAAATCAGCCATTTTCTGGGGGGACTAGTCAGAAGGTCAGAAAATGGGCTGGCTTCCCAGGACAGCTGTCCTCTGGGGACTAGGGGGCTTCCTGAGCTCTTGGGCGCCCAGGCCCTTCTCTGAACAGAGCAACATGAAAGCCTGGTCCAGTTTCAACAGAAGCCATGACCCCAGGAATGTGGGCAGAAGCTCCAAGCTAAGCTGTCCCTTCATCCTGCCCAGACTCCGCTCAGGAAAAAGCCTGGAAACTTATGCCGGCCTGAAGCTGTAAGTGAATTCCTCTGGAAGACAAGGGTCATCCAGCAACCCCAGCAACCCTGTTCTGAGGCTTGATGTACCAGAGGAGAGAGGAAAAGGAGCTTCTTCCACTCACTGGTTTTTGCAGATAGAAAAGTCCAGAGAACAGAAGGCAGTTCTTCTACTTCTACAGGGCAGACTCCCTAGATTCCAGGATTAGAGATCTCATACTTGCCCCAAAGCCTCTCCGTGCAGAATAGGAGGGGCCCTTCTGAACATGCAGCTGAACACGGTATACGACAGCCTCCGGCAGGAGGCTCAGCCTTGTGTCCAGCCAGACCCAGCTGCCTGCTGGTATTTGCTTTTGATCACTGATTGAGTGTGACAGGTCAGCTCCCTGTGACTGACCTTGGACCTTGGACCCTCATGACCCTGTGGCCAGAAGTCTGGTAGCTTCTCTGCCTCATTCTTGAATGAACAGGGTTAGCTGGGTACAGAATGGTGGGTGGAAAGGCATTTTGACTTAAGACTTTGACGCTATTGTTCCATCGTCAGCTGCCATCTAGTATTGCTGATGAGAAGTCTGCTGTCGGCCGAGCCATCATTCCTTTCTAAAGCATCCAGCAGCTTCTCTCTCTCTCTTTCTCTCTCTCCCTCTCTGGTAGTTTTTAAGATTTTTCTGCTTGTCCACTGTGCTCTACAATTTTACTATGATAGATCTAGATCTAGATTCATTTTTATTTCCTTGCTTGGAACTTACACTTCTTCAAACTGAAGGCTCATGTTTTTGTTCAACTTTGCAAAATTCTTAGCCATTTACTCTTCAAATATTGCCTCTTCCCCATTCTTGTTATTCTTTCCCCCTAGGACTCACATTAGGTAAATGCAGGGATTTTCTCGCTAGTCCTTAGTATCTCTTAACTGGTGTTCAATATTTTGCATCTACTTATCTTTCTATGCTATATTCTGGGTAATCATCTCAGATTTATCTGAGATGGATCCCAGCCACGGATTTCTTTTTTATCACAGTGATGATAACAGTTCTTTAGGGATCCTTTTGAAATATGTTTATTCTTTTTTTGTTGTTGTTCTGTCCTGTTCCTTCATTAGGCATTCTGTTAGTTCTCTTAAATTCTGTAATAATTTAAACATTTTATTGTCTCTTTCATATTCTTCTACGATTTTGAGTTCTTTTGATGCGAATTTCAGCTCTTAGGCTTTGTTCTGACCTTCCTGCTTCTCACAGGTCCACAGCCACGTCTTTTAGCTCTGTGGGGGCATCAGAACCCCAACCTCTTGCCCTTGGGACCTATATTGTGGGCTATGGGAGCATCAGCTGCCTCCACTTCCCTGATTTTCCTTTCTCTCTTCATTTTTGAGACCTGGGATTCCTATTCCTTTGTTTTAAAATTGTCTGTGTGTGGTTTTTTTTAGTTTTATTTTATTTGGAATATTTATAGTGAAGAAAATTCTGACTGGTCTATGTTGGTAGCTATTTCCCACAGTGAACTACACTGCTTCTGCTTGTATGGGGCAGCTCAGCCTGTGGCCAGGACAGGGTCTGAGCTCAGACCATGAGTAAGGTCAGGGGTAATTCTGGGGATCAGGGTAAGGGTTTCTTCTACAGTTCGGGTAGAATCAAGACTGAAGCCAGGGCTGGGGCTTAGCATAGAACCAGAATGAAGGCCTTTCCCATGGCCAGGACTTGGTCAGGGCCAGCTTAGGACCAAAGGCAGGGTTCCTCTATGACTAGAGCCACAGTCAATTCTGGGGCTAGGATTGGCCTAAGACTACAGAAGGAAAGAGCATGTCAACTGTCACAGATATTAGGATGTGCCCGTGATGAGGCTGTTAATGGTTGGGACACGCTTACAACGAGGCTGTTAATGGTCACATGCCTACAATGAGAACAACGGTCACATGTACTGGGACATGCCCACGAAGAGGCTATTAACTGTCACATGTCAGGACATGGTCAAGTGCATCTGCACGTGCCCACAATGAGGCTGTTAGTGATCAACCTGGGACTGTGCCCACATGTGCCCCATCGAAGCCCAGCATACTCTTGCTCACCTCCTGTCCCAGTACCCTAACATTAGTGCTCACAACAGCCCCGTGAGGTCAGCAGGCCAACTTGACCAACGAGTGAACAGGCACCAAGAGGGTAAAATAAACACAGAGACAACACTGCCAGCACCTGGCAGAGCCAGAAGCAGACCCTGGGTCGCTTCACTACTGCTCTTTCTCACTTGGACAGAATGCAGGAATAAAGTCAGAGCAGAGACGTGGAGAACCAGAGGCAGCACACGCATACCCATGCACACTCGTGCAAACATACCGGTGGGCCAGACCCTGCTCCCCGGCCGTCTGTCCTGGCCATCCCACTGTCTACTTCCAGTCCCTCAGCCCCTCAGCCATCGCCCTTGCTGTGCGCACTGCCCACCTTACCTCAAAGGTGCCAAATTTCCCAACACTCCAGCCCCATCCCTTTACCTCTGACCTGCACATTTGTCTATCTGCCCTTCCCCACCACGGTCTCTGCCTGGCTTCAGGCCCAGCTCAGTCCCCTGTCTTCCCACTGCCTCTGTCCACTTTACGCTGGGCTGCCCGTCCTGGGCGGTCTACCCGCTGTCCACCCCCCCCTGCCACCCCCAGTGCTCACCGAGTTCCTCAAGCTCAGCCGTCATGGACTTGGAGCGCAGTGTCAGTGTGGTGCTGGGGGCCCTCTTGGGGGGCGGCGGGGCTGCAAAGAAGAGGGAGGCCTTGGACCTCCTGTCCAGCAGCAGGCGGCGCGGTGTGGCCAGGTGCAGGTGCCACTTGCGCTCCACCGCCTGGATCTCCTCGTACTCCCGCGAGGACGAGTCGCACTGGGCCAAGATCTTGTTCAGGCTGCGGCTGGACGCAAACTTCTTCATGGCGCTAGGAGCTCAGGGAGTACTGGGGGCCGGGGCGGTCGGGGCCCCAGGGCCCTCAGGACCCCCCAGAGCCAGGGCCTCAGGCAACGGTCAAGGGTGCTGGTGGGGGTCCCGGTGCTGGCTGGCTCTGGCCTGAGTGCCCACCCTGCAGGCTCCAAGGGCCAAGCGAGGGGGCACCAGAGCCATGGGGTGGGGGCTGGGAGGGGTCTCCTGGCAGGCTGGGCTCCTGCTGTTTCAGGGCTCCCCCAGGCCCAGGTGGCCACTGCCCCTTGGGGGGACCAGGGTGTGGTCAGCCAAGCCACAGGCCTAGGCTGGGCCGGCTGGCAAGCCTCCTGGGCCCAGGCTGTGCCGCGTCGTCGGCGCGGGGAGAAGACGCTTTTCCTCTTCCCTCAGGTGCCGCCTCCCCCTTCCCTCCGACAATAAGCAGCACGGCAGCGTCAACCTCATAGTTGCTATGGCAACCCCGGCCTCCAGGCAGCTGCTGGCGGTGCAGGGAAGGAGGGCTCTGCCACACCAGGGGCTGGGGGAACGCCGGGAAGGAGGGGGCAGGGATCTGAGAAGGGGCAATCTGGGGTCAGGGGTCAGAGGCCTCAGGCCGGGGGCAGGGTTGCTAGTCTAACATCAGGGATGGAGAAGGACCCCACGTCACATATGAGGGGATTTCATCTAGGTTCAGGAATCTGATGTCAGCAGTCTGGGATCAGAGGTGGGGAGAGAAATGTGGCTTGAGGTCAAAGGTCTAGGACCAGGGGCCAGAGGGGAGAGTCCGGGCAGAGGCCTGAAGCCTGACTCCTCACCTCTGCGCCGAGCCCCATCCTCTTCTGGCTTCCTTGTCACAGACACAACCTTCATGACAAGGCGGTTGCCACCCTGGCGAATCAGAGCCACCACCTGCTTGTGTCCAACCTTTACCACGTTTACTCCGTTCACCTGGGACAGACAGGCAGCTAGGTGGGGACGCTCCCAGGTGCATCCCCCTCAGCGTGCAGGGGTTAGCACCCTGCGGGCTACGCAGGTCAGGACAGGCCTCACCTCGATGAGGAAGTCTCCCGTGCGCAGCCCAGCCCTCCAGGCCACACCTTCCACGTCCACGGATTCCAGATACTGCAGCGCGGGGAAGGCCGGCGTGGGAGTGAACTCCTCGATGGGGGTCTCTGCTGCAAGGGCAATTAGGAGGTGCTTCACCAGCCTTGTTCAGGAGGGCGCGGCTGCCACACAACAGCCTCCAAGTGGCTCAGCACAAGAAACCGAAGACTACGGGGGGCAGAGTGACCAGGGCTAGGGAAGGGCTGCAGGAGGGGCCACCAGGGCAGCCCAGGACTCCAGGACGTTTCCCTCTGCTGCGGTCCCCAAGTCCTGGGTCATGGATCACTGCCAGTCCGTGGCCTATTGGGAACCAGGCTGCGCAGCAGGAGGTGAGCAGTGGGCAAGCAAGTATTCACGGCCACTCCCCATCGCTCACATCACCACCTGATCATCCCGAAACCACCCCCGGCCCCTTCCACTCCCCGCTGTGGAAAAACTGACTTCCACAAAACTGGTCCCTGGTGCCAAAAGGTTGGGGACCACTGTCCCTCTGCAAAACCTCGGACTCACTCCCAGGAGAAAGGCCCCCCACTCTGTCAGACACCCTACAACAGACAGTGGAAAACAACAGAGAGAGAAATTGCTGCCCTGACACTTGTCACCACCATGGGAGAGAGCAGGAAGGGGCCACAAGAAGGGGAGGGGAGGGGCAGACGTCCCGAGCAGTGCCCACGCCTCCCGGCACCCACTGCCCGTTACCTTTGGCCCCCCGGAGCACAAAGCCAAAGCCCTCATGGTCCCGTTTCTGCAGGACAGCCACTTTGTCGTCAATGACATAATCGCTGACGGAGGAAAGCAGGGAGGGGTGAGGCAACCCCACAGGGTCCCACGGACACAGTCCACCCGGGGTCTCCCCTGGACTGAGGGGACAGTGAAGGACAGAGGTGGGCAGGGCACCCCCTCTGCGCCCTCCTCTGACCTGTTTGCACCTGGCCTCCTGGTGGACACCCCACCCACATCCCATCTGCATGCCCCAGCCAGTGTCCCTGCGTGTACCTGTGTGATGTGAGGCTGTCATAGGAGCCCACTGTGTAGTGGCGAAACAGCCGCTTCGTCCGATCCTCCCGGGTCTCTGAAGGGAGCATCAGGAGCTGAGGGACAGTCTCGGCCTCCAATGGGCCTGAACTGTCCTCAACCGTGCTGGTCACCAGTCTCCACCCACATACACACCCTGGGCCTGGCTGTGCCCATACAGAAGTACAGAACCCCAAATCCTGCGGTCCTGGGTCTAGAAGTTCCAAGACAAGAAGGCTGAGGGGGCTCATCAGGGAATTCTGGCCTCTGGGGGTCAAGATCCAAGGTGGGGCAGCAGCCACGGCTCCCCTCTCTCCTGAGGAGCTGCACACAGGGGACCAGACAGGGCCAGGGCTGTCCACAGAGAAGGTCAGTGAGCCCCAAGGCTGGGTGTGTGTGTGTGCATGTATGTGTGTGTGTGTGTGTATGTGTGTGTGTGTGCGCGCGCGCACATGACCTGCAGTCCTGTGTGAATGCACCTGCATCTGTGTGTGGGAGCCCACAGTCTCGTGCACGCGTGAGGTCTGTGTGTGCAGGACCCACACTCACAGACGAGTGCCCTGCTGCGTGCCCACATGCACTGGCAGGGAAGCGGCATCGTGTCTTCACCACATTCCTCACCACAGCCCCGACGCTCAGCCTCACCGGGTCCCTTGCTTCAGATCCCGCCTGAATACGGCAGGCAATGCACGTGTCGGGGGGCTGGTGCCCTTCCCTGACCCCACTGTATGCCCCAGAGCTTTGTCTCCACCTGTCCTCTTGATCTTAAAGTCTCTCACGGCCACTGTGGCGCCAGCCAACTGTCTGCCCGCTGCCCCACCCTGCGATCTCCAGAAAGTTTGCTCTGCCTTCCAGCCACAACCTCTCTGTGCCCCGAGGGCTCCGTCAGCCACCTGTGGGCCCTGCCCTCCTGGCGTCCGGGCGCCCTTGTTCCACTCTTCAGAACCTCCAAGTGGCACCACCACTGCCTCGAACTTCGACCCTCAGCACCTCCCTCGTTTCCTCTCACTGTATCGTTTCTCTAGATTCCTTTTTTCCTTCAACAAGTATCTGTTGAGCTCCTACTATGTATCAGACTCTGTTTGTCTTAGGCTTTGGGAATACAGCAGAGAACAGAACAAAGTCTCTCCCTTGTGGAATTTGTAATCTATTCAGGAGAGAGAAAATAAACAGGCAATAAATATACATGTTGAATGCTAGCAAATGCTTAAGAGAAAAGCAAGCAGAATAAGGGGTTCAGAGAAAGTTTGCAGTTCTAGGGTGGTCACAGGAAGGCCTCACGAGGAAGGCAGAATTGAGCAAAGGCTGAGGACAGAAGGGAGCAGCCTGCAGGTACGTGGGTAAAGGGCTTCCCAGGAGCAGGATAGTCGGGGTGAAGCCCGTAGCAGGTATCGGCCCGGAGCATTCGAGGGACTGTGTGGAGCCTGTGCAGCCAGAGCAGCAGGTAGGAGATTAGATCAGACAGGGAAGCTACGATTTTCTTTCTTTGAGACAGGGTCTCACTTTGTCACCCAGGCTGGAGTACAGTGGTGTGACCATAGCTCACTGCAGCCTCCGACTCCTGGGCTCAAATAATCCTCCTGTCTCAGTCTCCCAAGTAGCTGGCACTACAGGTATGCACCACCACACTTGGTTAATTTTTTAACCTTTTTTTAGAGACAGGGTCTTGCTATTGCCCAGGCTGGTCTCGAACTCCTGGGCTCAAGCAATCCTCCCACCTTGGCCTCCCAAAGTGCTAGGATTACAAGCATGAGCCACCATGCCCAGCCAGGGAATTTATGATTTTCAATGACTTGTTTCCCCCACTACCTCTTGAAGGTAAGGACCACGTATTATTTATCTCTGTGACCCCAGCACCTGACACGTAACAGGCACTCTGCGTGCTGACCGGGAGGGTAACGGGAGGATGGGTGGATCTATGATGGATGGACAGAAGGATGGATCAAAAGGTAAATGGATGGGTGGATGGAGGGAGGGAAGGAGCAACAAGGGGATGTATGGATGGGTCAAAGGGAAGACAGATGCATGGACAGGTGAGTGGATGGATGGATGGGCTGGGTAGACAGGTAGCTGGGCAGGTGGTAGGAGGATGGATGAATGGGTAGATGGAGGAAGGGAGGGGCTGTGCACTGGACTGGCCCGGTATGTCAATGCACGAGTAGCTGGGTGGTGGGCTAGGTGGCTGAGTCAAAGGACGGATGGGTATGAGCCCAGACGGAGCACTGGCTGGCTGAAAGGAAGAACGAGTCAAATTAGAAGACACAGATGTCAAGAACACCACTGGACTAGATTCCAGGTCCCTGCCACTAACTTGTGTGACTCAGTAAGTCAACAGTCCCTTTGAGCCTCTTCTTATAGAGTAGGAAAATTCACGTAGAGGGCCCCCTACGTTCTGAGAGCCTAATATTTTATCCTCCTGGCCCCCCAACCACACCTGCACCCACTGTCCTGTCACCCCTACAGCCAGCTCAGGCCAAGACTCACTGCCGCTCAGGTGACGCTCACCTTCTATATGTCAACCCACCCACAGAAATGCTCACAGTGCCTGCCTGCCGAAGCCCCAAACTTGCAGTTCACTAGGTGCCTGTTTTTAGATTTTGTTGACCAAATTGTATTTATTGCATAACACAAATTCATTTTCCAGTTGTATTAATCAGAGACACAAAAGCCAGCTGAAGTGAAAACACCCAGCACAACCTCCTGAAGTGATGAACACACGAGAGAGAAAGGGAGGGAGGGCAAGAGGGACAGCGGAGGGTCCCAGTTGCACTGGGCCTCAAGGTCCCTGCACAAACCAGCCTCCAGAACACACCCGACTCTGCCACCCCATCCTGCCCTCCGATCCACCCTCTGCCTGCCACACTCCTTCCACTCTCGCTCCGGAGACGCCGTGGGAGGCCTGCTCTCTGCTCGGTGACCCTGGGCGCAGCCCGGCCTGCGTCGGCACCACGAACACTGCTTCGCCTCTGAGTCCTTCTCCATCTCCACGTCAGTCCCAGAA
Source organism: Avahi laniger (assembly GCA_963575035.1). Taxonomy (NCBI): domain Eukaryota; kingdom Metazoa; phylum Chordata; class Mammalia; order Primates; family Indriidae; genus Avahi; species Avahi laniger. The sequence continues at coordinate 3,710 of CAUYSK010026838.1, read as the reverse complement.
ACAGATTTTTTTTTTCTTTCTTTTTTTTTTTGGATCTGAGCCTGTTGGAAGCAGGTTCTTGCTCCTGGGCTGCCCTCTGGCCTCTGGCAGAACTTGGTCCCTGGCTCCCAGAACACAGGTGCCACCTAGAGCAGCCGGCCAGGCCTGCAGCTGCGGTCGGGGGGGGGGCTGCTACTGCTCCCGCCCCGCTGCAGGCAGCCGCTGCAGGCCCCGCTCCCTCTGCCCAACCAGTGGAACACTCCAGGCCACACGCGCCCGATGGCTGCTGCCCCATCTAGGAGACCAGCCCTCACCCACACTGCTGCTCTGTGACCTCGGCCCCCCGTCCACCCTCCTCCCCATCTGCCTGCTGTGCCCTGCATGGGCCTCGACCCCAACCCTAAACAACCTGCACAAGCAAACAGCTGCTGCCGTTCTCCTCCCACCACAAAACCATGCTGGCTCCAACCCCATGCCAGCCCTGCCAGCCCTCACCCAACACATGTGTTCCATTCACACAGAGCTGCCTGCCTGTCCCTCAGGGCCATGTGACCCCTAGATATGGACTAACAACCGGCCCCCTCTCCCAGAACTGCTGGAAAGAGTCAACGACTTCCTCCATGTGAAAGTGCTAACCCCGCACCTGGTGCCCCAGTGCTGCTCAGCAAGGGAGGTGCTGACACGAAGCTCTAGAACACTGTGCCAGGCCCTGCACATACGGGCTCCCCCTCACCCCATCTATTGACCATCTACAGGACCTGGAGAACTATGCCTCTGCTTTGAAGCCCTCTCTGACTCCTTCAGGCCAACCCAGGGAGCCCCTGTGCTCACACTAATGTTTCTGTTGTAACCTGGGCACACCTGGTCCCCTCTAGGCATGAGTCAGACCTCTGTGATCCCAGCTCGCAGCACAGGGTCCAGCATACAGCAAACACCTAACGAACGTTTGCTATGCTCCAGTTCTGACTCTAGTCTAAACCTCCTTTTCTCTCCCTCAGCTTCTGTCTTAGGTCCTAACACCCTGAGATCCACAGTACTCAAACCAGAACCTTCATGACCCATCACATACGAGAGCTCAAGGTCAGCTCCTGCAACAGGTGGGAACATCTCCCCCTCACTGCTCCCCCTTCCATCCTGTTGGAACCAGGGCCCAACCCTCTGAAATCATTTCCCACCTGGACCCTGCCCCATCCCTCCACAGGCAGAGAACAAGGAGGCCTAGTCCTTTCCATAATTCAAGCCATCAGGAGAGCCATCAGGGTGGACTGGGGAACAGCCAAGAGAAGGAGCAAAGGCATCTGTCCAGGAGTGGGCCAGTATCCACACTCTTGCCTCCCTGGGCCTCCATTGTGCTCGGCACAGGGCAGGGGTCCAGACAGGGGTGGGCTCCCCTAGGAAACTCTCAACCCAGGGAGACACAACAACTCTGGGCCCAAGTCCCTCATGTGCACAAGTGGGTATGCACGCACCCTCGATCCAGACACACCACCGATGGCCAGCAGTGACCTCACTCAGGAGAGGTTTCCTTGTCCCACCAGCTCTTCAGGCCTGAAGCAACATTCATGGGTCTGGGAGCCTCCAAAGGACCAGCCACTGCTTTTCACCAGCAGGACCCCTCAGATCCTGATAAGCAGAAGGGTCCCTGGTGGAAGCCCAAGTGGTCAGCAGGGTTGGACTGTGGCTACTCACCAACCCAGGAGCTGCAGCCTTCACCCTCACATCCTCCCTGCAGGCTAAGGATGGGGCCCGTCCCTCACCTGCTGCCCTCAGACCTTCCCTGCCCTGCACAGTACCCAGGAGAGCCCCTCCAGGCCCAGCTGGCCTCATTTCCTCTTGGCTGGTCCAGGCCTCCCTGCTCTGTCCACTTGGACAATCTGTCCACTTTGGAAAAACGCCTCTTTTCTCACACTGACCTCCTTACTTGTCTGCCAGCCACACAGGAATCGCACTCCATGCACCTGGTGCTTCTGTGAGCACCGTGCCCGAGGGGCGGTTACAGTCCCTGGGAGTCACGTGTGGGACCACACAGACAGAGGCACGGTCACGGGCGTGCATCTCCTGTGGGGACGTCACATGTGTCTCCACTGCACATCAAGGGTCTGGGTACACGTACCCATGTTTGTAAGTACGTGAAGGTGTGTGCACTGTGTCTGTGTTGTGTACACAAGTTTTTGTGTACTTTGAGTGTATGTTTGAGTTTACTTCTAGTCTTTTCTCTGTGAACAAACATGTGGATTTAGCACCGAGAGAGACCAAGAGGAAACTGGAAGGGGTGGTGAACCCTTGGGAGCTGCCAGGGGGACGTGGGTCACTCACCATGCCGGGTGTCATACTGTCTCATCTGCACCTCCTCCACGCAGTCGGCCGGGAACCAGCCTGTGCGGCCTTTCACGGTTCCCTCCCAGAAACCGCCCTCCCCAACGCTGAGCACTGGGGGGACAGAAGCCAGACGGGCTGTCGGTGGGGAGCTGAGCAGCCAGGCACCCACCCCATCCACCTCAGGCCCAGGTCCTGCCCACTCCTCGCCCTTTCTCTCCTTCCCTTCCCACATCCTCCCGGTTTTTCCTTGGGAAGATTCTGGGATGCACACAGAGAAGAGAAAGGAACAGATGGGCTCAGCACAGGATGGGCACGTGGAGGACAGGGAGCCATGCCACGCAGATGGACACACTCGGGCAGGGGCCACACTCCTGCTCCTGCCCCGCAGCTGGCCACTCCCCCCAACCCATCCCCACCCACCCAGGGGCCACTGCCAAGACCTCAGGGTCTTCGTGTTGTGGCCAGTGGATTAGGCCACAGACGTAGCAGGAGGGCTGATCCTCACAACTCCGCTTCTACCTCAGGCTCCCACGGACACAGCCACCCCCAGGGACAGGATCCCCGTGATGACAGAGATCCCATCACGAGAGGAGCATGCTATGGCCCAGGATCCCCACAGAATCCAGGAAGCCCCAGTGACAGAAACCTGCATCATACACAAACGCCCACATAATTGCCACAGATACCCCCACACTGGCTGGGGTACCCCGCACCACAAGGGTTTCCAGTGAAGAAGTCCAGCGGTGACACAGGAACCCCATAACGCAAGGAAGCTCTGTGATGGGGCAGGGTCCTTCAGAGAACCCCCAGTGACATCACCCCCATCATGACACAGAAACACCCCCATGACAGGAGGAGCCTCTATCGTGACACAGGGAGTCCATAACAACAGAGCATCGGGAGGACCCACAAGACAGGGGCCCCGGAAAGACAGACATCGCTCCCCGCCAGAGCCCTTCGCAGGGACGCAAGGAATCCCGTGGCAAACGCACCCCCTAACAACCGGGGGACGCCCCCGTGACAGAGACTCCCCGGCAGCGGCGGCCCCGCGGCGGTCGCGGGGACCGAGACCACGCACCCCGAGTGGCGCCGCGCCCCTCCCCCCGGCGCGCCCCCCGCGGCCCCGCCCCCCGCGCCCCCTCACCCTTCACGGCCTCGCCGCGGTGCAGCGGGATCTCGCCCTCGCCCTGCGGGCTGTGCGCCTTCACGGCGATGAACTTGCGGCCGGGGACGGCGCTGTAAAGTTTCCGCTTCGGGCCCCGGGGCGGCGGCGCGGGGGGCGCGGGGGGCGCCGGGCCGGGGCCGGGCGCGGGGCCGGGGCCGCCGGGCCCGCTCGGGCTGTAAACGAACACGTAGGTGACGGACGCGATGCCGGGGGGCAGCGGGCACGCGAAGCAGGCGCCCGGGGCCTC